>PVJI01030019.1:0-14758 GCA_004026765.1 Micronycteris hirsuta | reverse complement strand
GGGATAACTGTATTTCTGAAAATGGTTTGTTTCATGAATAATGTGAATTTTGTAACCAATCATAATGAATCTGCTTTTCACTTAGACTACTAGGAAACTTAGAACCAAATTTATAGCACCTGCAGAGGGCGCCACATGCATTTTATGGCTTGTGGTAAAGAACCTCAGCTCTGGAGCTGGAGGTCCTGGCTTTGAAACCGAGCTCACCACTGAATACATGTGTGACTTTAGACAGGTTTGCTTATCTTTACTGAAATTTCGTGCTTCAGTTTTCTCTCGTAAAGTGGGCATGAAAATAGTAACTTATCTAAAAATGTTGTTGGTGATAAAATTAGAGAGCAGATGTGAAGTGCTTAGAACAGGGCTCAGTATATGGAAAAAAGCATGGTTTGCTGGTATCATTAAGGTAGCCAACCATCTCAGTTTTCCTGAGACTCTAAGGTTTCCTTGCATGTGGGATTATCAATGCTACAACCACGGAAGTCCCAGGAATACAATTTTACCTTTTTATACCGATATTTGCCTTTGTCTCTTTTTATTTTTTATTTTGATTTATTTTATTTTGCTGTACATATTTTTGAAAGGTGCCTTACATCCTTTAGAAAACAAAGTGCAGTGTGAGTAAATCACACATGCAGTCCCGTACAATGTTGTGCATATTATATGCCCCTAAAAATATTAATAACCTTATGCTTTATAAAGGAAAAAATGAAGACACAGTCATTTCTTCTCTAACAGGTTTTATATTCACTCTTCTTAATACTGTATGCAGAGCAGAGACATAAAAAGATGAGGCAGAGTGACAAAGCTTGAAAGATCCCATTCTGAACAAGTTTAGTATCATACAGCAGCCATAAGATTATGCAAATGAAAAGACACACACAGTTAAGTGTTACACATATGTTGGTTGATGTTATTATGTAACAGTCTGGTCTTATGATACCCCAAGGCTTCTTGAATAACCAAGAAGTGCTAATGAAGTGAGACCACACATTGTAGAAATACAATATAAAGCATGTGTCTGCAGTCTTCCACAAATTCCTCATGTAATTAGCCGTAGGAATTCTTTTTTCCCATGCATAGGGAAGTGAAGCTTTGGGACCCCATGGTGTTGAGCAAAGACTCCGCATGAAACATGGCCCAAGTTGACATGTGCGGACCTATGTTAGTGGAAAATAGAATTTCCTGATGGGGAATTTGGCTAACATATTTCTTAAAAATTTACTGCCTTGCTGGATCCTTCCCCCTTCCCTGGATCAAAGACTTATGCTAATGCATGTCCTGGACCAAATGTTTATAGATAAACACAAGACCCTTGCCCTTACATTTACATATTTCCCATTTGATGTACCACCCCAGTCCTGTCTACCACTGGACCTGAATATACAATCTATGCATAAGTTAATGAAGACCAATCTGATGCTCTGTGCCCCAAATCTTCAATAAAAACCCCTAGACCAGAGGCTCAGGGCTCTCTCCCAGATGATGAGGGGGAAGTTGCGTGGTCCTGGATCCCTTTTCCTGTGTATTTCAGTGTGAGAATTATTTATAAACGCATTTGGTCACGGTCACCACGGATTCTGCATAGCCATGAATCCACTACAATTAGCTTCTCTATGATTGCCTTTCTTGGCATTTCCCACCCCCTACATCTTTGTGAATACCTGAAATTTGAAGCAGGAATCATCATCTTTCTTCACACAAGGTTGTTAGGATTACTATAATGGCAATGCGAGAAGCTCTGCTGACTCTCTACTCAGCAAAACAATTATAACTGTGAAGACTATTTAAAAATCTCTTTTAAGTCTCTAAAAATTATCCAAAGAGCATATGACCAATGGAGAAACATTATCTTAATAAGAAGAGTGAGGCTGTGTGCTGTTTGAGCCCTGACCTGCTCTCTTCTCTGTCCCCCAGCTTGGCACAATGGAAGCTCTACTATGGGCAGGTGAAGCCGGGAGCACAGGGCTGCTCCTTCCCTAGCTCCCAATAGAGGGCTACAGTATCAGCCCAGGAGGAGCAGGCCACAGGAAGTTCTCATGCCCACCCCCAAGTCCAGGCTCCCTGTTGCAGGCACTATTCCAGGCAAGAGCAGCTAAGAGATCTGGGTCTTCCTTCTTCAACTTAGTTCCCACTGGTAGGAAACTTTGTGTGGAGGGAAGAGAATACTGACCCAATTAACTGCCACCACAGCTTGCTCATAGGATGAAAGTATTATGGCAGGAGAGGTAAGCCAAGAAAATCAGAGACTAATGCCCCTACCCAGTGCCTCATACATGAAGTGCAGGTGTCACTCCAACAGAAGTGGGCCCCTGTTCCCACCTTTAGCTCTGGTGACAAAAACCATATGTTCATCTCAATAAGATCAGAAAAAGATTTGATGAAATCTAACAATCTTTTATGATAAAAAAATGAACAAACATGGAATATTGGGACGTTGATCAATCAATTTGATAAAGAGCATCTATGAAAAACACCCAGTAGATATCATACTTAGTGGTAAAAGACTAAATCCTTTTCCCCAAATAATCAGTAACAAGACGAAGGTGTCCACTAGAGGGCCAAGCCAGGGCAGTTAGGCACACACACATACACACACAAAGTAAAAGTCATCCAGTTTGGAATGAAAGAATTAGAACCGTCTCTATTTGCAGATAACATGTTTTTGTAGATAGAAAATCTTAAGAAATCCACCATAAAACCACTACAGCTAGTTGACTAAAGTTGCAAGACGCAATACTATATGTGTGTGTATATATATTAATTTTATTATATATATTATATATATTATATATATTAATTTTAGTTCTATACACTAGTAGTAAATAATCCAAGATGAAATAAGGAAGCAATTCAATTTCCAATAGTTTCAAAAACTAATAAAACACTTAGGAATAAATTTAATAAAAGGTATAAAACTTGTACTCTAAAAAGCATGAAATGTTACTGAAAGAAATTAAAGAATTCCTAAATAAATGAAAAGACATTTACATTCATTTATTAGAAGACATGATTTTGTTAAGATAGCAGTATTTTCCAAAGTGATCTCAAGATTCAACACAATCCTTTCTGGTTATATCCAAAGGAAATGAAATCTGGATCTTGAAGATATCAATTGTAAATTTATATGCATTCAAAATTGGAGCATCTAAATATATTAAGCAAATACTAACAGATCTGAATAGAGTAATTAAACACAATACAATGATAGTAGAGAACTTAATACTGCACTTTGAAAAAAGGAGAGATATTATAAGTAATACCATAGAAATACAAAGGATCATAAGAAATTACTATGAACAATTATATCAAAAATTGGACAACCTAGAAGAAATGCATAAATTCCTAGAAATATAAAGCCTACCAAGTCTGAATTATAAAGAATAGGAAATATGAAAAGACAAATTACTAGTAAGAAAATTAACTCAACAATGAAAACCTAAGAACAAAGCCCAGAACCAGATAGCTCACAGGTGAATTCTACCAAACATTTAAGAAGGATTATTATAAATCCTTCTCAAACTCTTATAAAAATTTGAAGAGAAGGGAACATTCTCAAATTCATTTCATGAGGGCAGCATTACCCTAATACCAAAGCCAGATAAGAATATTATAAGAAAAGGAGACTGCAGGCCAATATCCCTGATACAAATATCCTTAACAAAATACCATATTTTGCCATGTATAATGTACTCTTGTGTATAAGGCACACCTACATTTTTGTGCTCACTATATGCAGGATTATTATACCCATTATTATACCCATGGTATGTAATCATTATACCCATATATAATGTGTATGCTTATTTTCCCTAAAAAATTTGGGCAAAAAGGTGCACATTATAAACAGCAAAATATGGTACTAGCAAACTGAATTCAACAGCCCATTAAAAGGATTATATACCACAATCAAGTGATATTCATTCCTGAAATGCAAGGATGGTTTAACTACACAAATCAGTAAGTGTGATAAACCATATTAGTAGGATGAAAGACAAAATCATATAATTTCAACAGAGATAGAAAATGCATTTAATCTCTCAGCAAATAATCTCTCAAAAAATAATCTCTCAGCAAATTGGTATAGGAGGAATACATCTCAACATAATAAGGACCATGTGTATGACAAACCCACAGCCAACATCATATTCAACAGTGAAATGTCGAAAACTTCCCTGCTGTGCTTAGAAACAAGACAAGAGTGCCTACCGTCGCCATCCTTATTTTAATGTAGTACTAGAAGCCCTAGCCAGAGGAAGTAGGCAAGAGAAAAAAAAAATATCCAAATCAGAAAAGAAATAAAATTGTCTGTTTGCTGATGACATGATCTTATTTATAGAAAAGCTTTAAAATTCCACCAAAAATACTATTAGACTTAATAAACTAATTCAGTAAAATTTCAGGATACTAAATCAACATACAAAAATCATTTGCATTTTTATACACTAATAAAAACTATCTGAAAAAATTAAGAAAACAATCCCATTCACAATAGTATCAAAAACAATAAACTACTTAGAAATAACTTTAACCAAGGAAGTGAGAGACCTTTATACACCAAAATACTATAAGAAATTGCTAAAAGAAATTGAAGACAAAAATAAATGGAAATATGTCTCACATTCATGTATCAGAAGACTTCGCATTGTTAAAATGTCCATACTCTCCAAAGTCATTTATAGATTCAATACAATTCCTATAAAAATTTTGATAACAGTTTTTACAGAAATAGAAAAAAAACTCCTAAAATGTATATGGAACCACAAAGAACCTGAATAGCCAAAGCTATCTTAAGAAAGAAAAAAGTTGGAGGCATCAGACTTCCTGATTTCAAACTATATTACAAAACCTATGACAATGAAATAAAAACAGGTTTGTAGACCAATGGGACAGAGTCATAAGTCCAGAAATAAACCCTTGCACGTGCAGTAAACTAACATTTGACAAGGGAGCCAAGAGTACTCAGTGCGGAGAGAAACATCTCTTCAATAAATGACATTAGGAAAACTGAACATCCACATGTAAGAGAATGAAACTGGGCCCCTATCTTTTTTTTTAATTGCTTTATTGTTCTTCAAGTACAGTTGTCTGCATTTTCTCCCCTCCCCTCCCCCCACCCCAACCCAAACCCTCCTCCCTCCCTTGCTTCTCCCCTCCCCCTTGGTTTTGTCTATGTGTCCTTTACAGTAGTTTCTGAAAATCTTTCTCCCCACAATCCCCTCCCCCTCCCCTCTGGCTATTGTTAGATTGTTCTTAATTTTAATGTCTCTAGTTATATTTTGCTTGCTTTTATTTCTTTTGTTGATTGTGTTCCAGTTAAAGGTGAGATCATATGGTATTTGTCCCTCACCGCCTGGCTTATTTCACTAGCATAATGCTCTCCAGTTCCATCCATGCTGCTGGACTCCTGTCTTGTGCCACCCAGAAAAATTAAGTGAAATGGATTAAGGATTTAAACATAGGACCTGATACTGTAAAATTCCTAGGAGGAAACAGGAAAAAAACTCATTGACATTGGTTTTGGCAATGATTTCTTTAGATACGATACCAAACATACAATCAACAAAAGCAAAAACCAACAAGTGGGACTATATCAAACTAAAAAGCTTCTGCATAGCAAAAGAAACAATCAACAACATGAAAAGAAAAAGTACAGAATATGACAAAATATTTGCCAATCATCTATTTGATAAGAGGTTAATATCCAAAATACATAAGGAATTCATACAACTCAATAGCAAAAGAAACAAATGATAGTTTAAAAAATGGGCAGAGGACTTGAATATACATTTTTCCAAAGAAGACATACAGATGACCAGCAGGTACATGAAAACATGTTCAGCATCACTAATTATCAAGGAAATGCAAATCAAAACGACAGTGAGATATCATATCATCTTGCACATGTTAGATGTCCTTATTAAAAAGACAAAAGATAACAAGTGTTGGCTAGGATGTGGAGAAAAGGAAATGCTTGTGCACTATTGGTGAGAATATAAGTTGGTACAGCCACTATGGAAAAAAGTATGGAGGTTTCTCAGAAATTTAAAAGTAGAACTACCATATGATCCAGCAATTTCCCTTCTGGATATATAATCAAAGGAGATGAAATCACTATCTTGAAGCAGTATTTGACTCCAGTATTCATAGCTACATTAGTCACAATAACCAATTCATGGAAACAACCTGAGTGTCCACTGACGGATGACTGGGTAAAGATGGCATGTATACATGCACACACATACACACACACAATGGTGAGATGAGAGAGAGAGAGAGAGAGGAAGGAAGGAAGGAAGAAAGGAATGAAGGAAGGAAGGAAGGGAGGGAGGAAGGATGGAAAGGAGGAAGGGAGTGAGGAAGGATGGAAGAAAGGAGAAAGAAGAAAGAAAGAGAAAGAGAGGAAAAAAGAAAGAAAAAGAAAGGAAGGAGGGAGGTAGGAAGGAAGGAAGGAAGGAAAGAAAAGAAAAGAAAGAAAAGAAAAGAAATCCTGCCATATGCAACAACACAGATGGATCGGGAGGGAATATACTCAGTACAATAAGTCAGAGAAATAAAAAACTTATGACCTCAGCCCTGGCTGGTGTAGCTCAGTGGATTGAGCGCGGGCTGGGAACCAAAGGGTCCCGGTTCGATTCCCAGTCAGGGCACATGCCTAGGTTGCAGGCCAGGTCCCCATGAGGGCCATGTGAGAGGCAACCATACATTGCTGTTTCCCTCCCTCTCTGTCTCCCTCCCTTCCCCTCTCTCTAAAAATAAATTAAAAAAAAAAAAAAACTTATGACCTCAATTATATATAGAATCTAAAAACGTAAAACTCATAGAAACATAAAATACAATGGTGGTTGTTGAGGTGAAGGCTGAGGAAAATGGGGAGATATTTGTCAAAGGCCACACACTTCTACAGAATGAATACGTTTTGGGGATATACTGTAAAGCATAATGACTGTAGTTAACACCACTGCATTGCATACTTGGAAATTGCTCGGGCAGTAGAACTTTAATGCTCTCACTGTAACGATCACAACCACCACCACCACTACAAAACGGTAATTATATGAGGTAAAGAATATGTTGACTAACTTTACTGTGGTAAGCATTTTGCATTATATATGCTTATCAAATTGTCATATGTATACCTAAACTTATACAATGTTATATGTCAATTATATTTCAATAAATCTAGAAAAATGGAAACAAGCTAACTGTCCATCAAATTAATAGTAGATAAACAAAATTCAGTATAGCCATAAAATGGGATATTATTTAGCTATAAAAAGAATGAAGTGCTGATACATGCTATGACATGGATGAACCTTGAACTTTATGCTAAATTAAAGAAGCTAGTTGTAAAAGGCCCCATAGTATATGATTCTATTTATATAAAATTCCTAGACTAGGTAAATAAATAGAAAAGAAGGCAAATTAGTTGTCTCCAGGGGCTAGAAAAAGGGGGAAATGGGAGTAACTTCTAATGGATAAGGGGTTTCTTTTGAGGCTGAAGAAAATATTCTAAAATTGATTGTAGTGATAGTTGCTCAAGTCTGTAAATATATTAAAAGCCACTAAATTGTACACTTTGAGCGAATTTTATGGCATGTGAATTATATATCAATAAATATGTTTTAAAAGTTATTGGGAAATTATTTACATGGATGAAATATTGCATAACAGTGGCATTTACTCAATATTTATTAAGCATCTAACTGTATGCCTAACACTGTTTAAGGCACAGTGGACATAGTACTAAAACAAATAGGCATAGATCTCTGCTCTCGTAAAGTGGACATCCTAGAATAGGAGACAGACACTAAACATACAAGGAGAATGCATTTTTAAAAAATATTGCTGCAGTGAATAAAGTCCCTGCCCTCTTAGATTTTGTCATCAAGTATTTTTATCTTTGTATCTCTGGTGTCTGGAGGTCTTTATGAAAATGAGATGAATGGAAATGAACTTACAGATCTTGCAAATACCGAGGCTACCCAAATAATTCATTCTGGAAGTCTTTCTCTATCTCACGTGCATAGTGACTAGAGAGGCAGAGAGATTTCCTGGTCCAGCAGTAGCATCTCCTGTTTCATCTGTCCTGAGTTTTCAGAACTAGGAGCCTTTCAACACAGGAACATCTTTAATCATGTGCTCAGCACCTTGGGCTTCCCTGAAATTTGCTATACCTCTGTCTTTCTGGGTGAAAGGGAAAACATGCTCATACTTTCTCTCTGGATCTCCATAGTTTATTTAATGCTGAAAACTTGACATAGTTTTGTGACTTCTGATATTTCATCAGTGGATATACCATAATGTATCTACCTAATTTCCTATTGTAAAACATTTAATGCCCCCAAACGTGGGTTATTTTAAATAATGTGAGGCTACCTCTCAGCATAAAGTCTTCGTTTTACCTTTGCAAACCAACAAAAGTCCCTTTCAGGTGATTTTCCTACAGGTGAAGAATACTTTGCCCAAAGGTCTTCAGTCTACATTTCTGTAAATCAGAGAATTACTGTAAGCTTTGAAACTATATATATTTTTCTGAGTTATAGAGTCTCTGCACCAAAGTCCTATCAGAAAACAGAGGGAAAACTCAAACAGGGAAAACTGAGGACTGTTAAAAAAATGGGGGCAGAATTTAAGGAAGGATAGGACAATTACCCGGGACTAGTAACATAGAGGAGACATTAATGGCCTCTCACTGTAAGGGTTAAGGAGAGAAAGCCACTTTTAGATTTCATTCATTCAGCAAATATTTAGTGAACACATACTATGTATCATGGGGAGTGTAGATGCTAAAAGTGAGATGTTTAGGTGGGCAGTGTTACATTGCCATTATCACCATGTTTGTGATTAGTGCAATGCTAAAGACACACTTGTTATCTCCTTTAATCTTCCAAACTGCCCTTGAGGAAGATAATATTAATATGATTCCCACTTTATGGATAAGTAAATCAAGGATCAGAGCGGTTAAGTAGCTTGCTAGAGTTTATAGAACTTGTATTTGGCAGAGCTAAAATGTAAGTCCAGGTGTGTCTGACTCTAAAACTTTAAGCCTCCATGTATATTTCTTCTTCCACATAAAACACTTGTAAGAAAGCTGAAGTGTGGTGATCCTTACCTTTGAGAAATAAATGTGACCTTAGAAAGGGAAGGCCTGCTTGAAATCTTCATGGTGTAATCAGATTAGCTGTACTTTATTTAGCAGGTTGTGAAATTGGTTTTTAATCCTCTGCTGGTAAGCACACATGCACTCCTAGTTGTACCTGAATTTTCTTGACCTTTTCAAATATTTACTTAAAGAATGCCCTGCCACAAGCAAATGCAGCCATCCTTGCACTTTTTTTTTGTTTAAGTGTTGAAAATGCACGCGTGAAGGGCCTCACTAAGTCCCTGTATGATTTAGCTACCCATCAAATTCTGGAATCTTTGAAACTAACACCAGCCATTACATAGTAATCCCAGAGATGCCAGAGATCCCATGAAAACCATACAAGTCCACAATTCTAAAATACCTATGAGAGGGGAGTGGACTGGACTTGCCCGTCTAGCCATTAGTTTTCACCTTAATCCCAAATATTATGAATAGAACATTCTCTCTATACAGCCATTCTCCTCAGGTCCCAGGAAATTTAAATAACTGTTATTGAAAACATTTGCATAATGCCTTTCAGAAGTCAGCTAGGAATATTATTTGGCAAGATGGCATCTGAGTAAACAGAACATTTTCAATAGTGTTTTTTACAAGCCTTTATGGTTTTTAAAAATAACATGCAATCTAATTTACAATTATAGAAGTTTATTATGATCGTTTTAACTATATTTAGAAAATAAACAAATTATTCAAGGTTACAGCTTAATATTAGAAAAGCTGATGTACAGCCTACTGCATCTGAACCTTAGAACATTCATCTTTTTAGTCCACTACGAACCTAAAAAAGCAGACTGAGACTCATAATGTATTTTATTTGGGGTTGATGAATCTGTTAATAGAAAAGCCCTTACAGCTACATAAACTGATCAAGTTCATGACGGGTGATAGAGGTATAATTAGAGAGGAACAAGAAAACCAAGCAACGAATTGACAAATTTGCCAATGAAAAGATAAAAGGGCTGAAGAAGAGTGTGAGGTTTATGTTGTATTGGTAATTGCCTTAAAATTTTTAAAGGATTTTATTGTTTTATAACAGTTTTGGTTCATAGCAAAATTAAGAGGAAAGTACAGAAATTTCCGATATACACCCTGTCTCCATATATGCCTGCCACCCCATTGTCAATATCCACAATCAGAGTGGATCATTTATTACAATTGATGAACCTATATTGACACATAATTGTCACCTAAAGTTCATATTTTATCTCCCCCTTTCCAGTATTCAACTTCATCTCAGGTTTGTCATGGTTTATTGGCCAGGGTTCCCAGAACAAATTAAATAAATATAGCACTGATTGCATTCATAATTTTTCTTGCTTTTAATAAAAAAATTTTTTGAAAGTTATTTTTTGCATTTAAATCTTTAATTCATTTGGGATTTGTTTTGTTCTGTAATATTAAGTAAAGGTATAATTTGATTTTTCCTAATAACTATTGTCCAAGAGCCATTTATTATATTATCTTTCCTTCCTCATTTATTTGTGATTCAGCTTGTTTTATTCTTACTTTTCATAGACAATAAAAATCATCAAATGAACTCTCCTTCATTACCTCTTACCAATTACTATTAACTTTCTTTCACAATGAACTAGAAAAAGAACAAATTAAATTCAAAGTTAGCAGAAGGAAGGAAATAATAAATATTACGGCAGAAATAAATGAAATGAAGAAAAAAATCAATAACATGAAGAGACATTTAAGAAAAGATAGCCAAGTTGGAGGGAAGATGGCGGCGAGATAGGGGAAATAGAGTTTACTTCCTCCTGCCCACTGGTTGATTTTCTGAGGAACGGGGCGAAAACCCAGCAGTATTCCAGCACATATGATGATTGATGACCAAGATTACAGGGGAATTTGAACATTCATATGGTAAGCAAAGAGCTTTGGAAGGAAAAGTTCCCCCTTGGGACCAGCCCGGGGAGCAGGGCAGGGCTTCAGTCCCAGACCCAGCAGCTGCCCGGATCGGATGCAAGATTCTTGGGGAGGGAGCCAGATTGGGATTTGTGAGTGATCAGATGCTTGTTTGGTCTGGCGGGTGTAAATAGAAAGAATTTTTCGGAGAGGAAAAATAGGAAAAAAAGAGGTGCTCCGTGGCTATTTGGAGAGGCCCCGCCTCCAACAGTCCCGAGGTCGGTGCTCGACCGGGATCGGTGCGCAGCCCAGATCGGAGGCCCAGGGAAGTCTGCTTCCATCAAGGGGAATTGGAGGCTGTTTGAACTCGGGGACCGAGGCCTTTCCCAGCTCATTCCGGAAGAATTGGGAACAGCTTGCAATCAGCGGCTCTACGGCCAAGTGCGACCTGAGAAACCAAACGGGAAGCTAAGGGCCGTGCGCACCCTGCGATCCGTGGTCTAATTGTGCACAGTTCAAAAAGACCAGGGACAGTGCACAACTGGGCCCCTCAGCCAGAGCTCTTTGGCACACATTCCAGGGACAGACAAGAGAGCGAACACAGGCACACAGCTCAAAATACCAGAGAGAGTGTGCAACCAGGACCCGTCGGTTGGGGCTTGCTGGCGCACAACCCAGGGACAGAATTAAAAGCGAACACAGGTGTGTGGAACTCACGCCTACAGCTGGGGACAAAGCCCTTGCCATCCAGCCCGGGTGCGTAGCCTGGCAAGACCAATCAGCTTTGTGGGAATAAGGCAGAAGCACCCCACTGAGGGGAGAGGCAGACCGGACCTGCAGACCGCACAAACTCTTGACTCAGAGCAGGGGCCAAACTATCCAGAAAGGGCACAGAAAGAACCTATTAGTTAGACCAACAAAGAGAAAATAGGCGGTGGGAGAGCTGCCCCTAAGGGTGCACATCAAAAGACCGTTTGGACCCAGAAGCACACCGAGGAACTGGGCTGGGGTCTGGACAACAGCGAAGAGTACACCTCAGGAAGGAAGAAAAGCAAAACTAATATCTTCCAAGCTGGACGCAGCCTGGCTGGACAGCTTTAAAATCAGAAAGCTGAAGGGTTTTTTTGTGTTTTTTTTTGTTTTGCTTGTTTTTGTTTTGTTTTGTTTTTGTTTTTGTTTTTTTAGCCCTTCTTCCTCTCTGTCCTTCACTATTTTTTAATTCCTTCTTCCTCCCTCTCCTTTAGTATTCTTAGTCCCCTCCTCCTCATATCTCTCTCTCTTTTTTTTTTTACTTTTTTGTTTTCTTTTGTTTTGTTATTTTTTAATTTATAAAAGATAAAAAAAATTTATTTTTTTAATTTGTCCTTCCATTCTTTCCTTCTTTATACTTTATTCCTCCTTCCTCCCTTCCTTTCCTTATAGTATTCTTTCTCCCTTCCTTCCCTCCTTTTTCTTTTTCTTCTTTCTTTCCCCCTCGTCCCCTCTCTTCTTTACCTACACGTGAGACATAAAAACCTGGAGCTGTGAAAAGACTAGAGTCAGTCCCGGACCGGGGCCAGTCCAAAAAACAGAGACAGTGAGACAAAATTAACTTTGCTACTCCAGAGAACTTGACAGATTAATTTAAGAAACAGAGGATAGCAAGAAGAGTCTCACAAACAATAGGAAGACAAAGAAGCAACCCCCAAATGAAAGGAAAGGAAGAAGCCCCAGAAAGAATGATAAACGAAATAGAGGCAAGCCAACTATCAGATATTGAGTTCAAAATATCGATTATCAGGAAGCTCAAGAAGCTCGATGAGCTCGCAGAGAATTTCCAGAAACTACAGGGAAACTACAATGAACTCACTGCAAACTATGTTAGCATGAAAAAGGAAATAGAAACTATCCAAAAGGGCCAAGTGGAAACAAAATATACAATATCTGAACTAAAGAACACAATAGAAGGAATCAAAAGCAGGCTCAATGGCGCAGAGGATCGGATCAGCGAGCTGGAAACTAAGTAGAAAAAAACACCCAAAAAGAGCAGGACCAGGAAAAGAGACTCAGAAAGAATGAAGAGGTATTAAGGGAAATGCAGGACAACATGAAACGTAATAATATTCGTATAATAGGGATACCAGAAGGGGAAGAAGAAAGGCAAGGAATAGAAAGCGTGTTTGAAAAAGTAATGATGGAAACTTCCCGAATCTGATGAGAGAAAAAGTCACACAAGTCCAAGAAACACAGAGAGTCCCAATCAAAAGGAACCCAAACAGGCCCACTTCAAGCCACATCATAATTAAAATGGCAAAATTCCAAGACAAAGAGAGAATCTTAAAGGCAGTGAAACAGAGACAGGAAGTAACATACAAGGGAGCCCCGATAACATTAGCAGCTGACTTCTCAACGGAAACACTCCAAGCCAGAAGAGAATGGCAAGAAATATTCCAAGTAATGAGAACCAGAGGCCTGCAACCAAGACTACTCTACCCAGCAAGGCTCTCAATCAAGATAGAGGACCAAATAAGGAGCTTCCCAGACAAAAGAAGTCTAAAAGAATACACCTCTACCAAACCAGCTCTGCAAGAGATGCTAAAGGGACTGATTTAAGGAAAGGAAGGGAAAGAGAGAGAGTGAGGAACACAGGTACAAAAAAAGAATGGCAATGAGTAAGTACCTATCAATAATAACCTTAAACGTAAATGAATTAAATGCTCCAATTAAAAGACATAGAATAGTGGAATGGATAAGAAAGCACGACCCACACATATGCTGCCTACAAGAGACCCACCTCAGGACAAAAGACTTACACAGACTGAAAGTGAAGGGCTGGAAACAAGTTTTCCAAGCAAACAGACAAGAAAAAAGAGCTGGGGTAGCAATACTCATATCAGACAAAATAGACTTCAAAAAAAAGGGCCATAAAGAGAGATCCAGAAGGACACTTTATAATACTCAAGGGAAGAATCCACCAAGAAGATATAAATATTATAAATATATACGCTCCCAACACAGGAGCACCCAAATACATAAAGAAAATCTTGGAGGACTTCAAGAAAGACATTGATAGCAGCACAATTATAGTAGGGGAATTCAAAACCCCACTGTCAAAAATGGACAGATCCTCCAAACAAAATATCAGCAAAGACATTGTGGCATTGAACAATGCCCTAGAAGAAATGGATTTAACTGATATATATAGGGCCCTTCACCCCAAAGAAGCTAAATGCACATTCTTTTCAAATGCACATGGAACATTTTCAAAAATAGACCATATGATAGGACACAAAAAAAGCCTCAACAAATTCAAGAAAATTGAAATAATACCAAGTATTTTCTCTGACCACAAGGGACTGAAATTAGAAACCAACCTAAAGGAAAAAAAAAAACCCATACACTCAAAATCATGGAGACCGAATAGCGTGCTATTAAACAATGAATGGGTCAAGGATGAGATTAGGGAAGAAATAAAAAAGTTCTTTGAAACAAATGAAAATGAACTAACAACAACCCAAAACTTATGGGGCACAGCGAAGGCAGTCCTGAGAGGGAAGTTCATAGCGATACAGGCCTACATAAAAAAAACAGAAACGGTTTACACAAACAACCTAACCCTATGCCTACAGAACTCGAGGAACAACAGCAAAGACAACCCAGAGAAAGTAGAAGGAAGGAAATAACCAAGATCAGATCAGAATTAAATGACATAGAGACTAAAAGGACAATTCTAAGGATCAATGAATCCAGGAGCTGGTTCTTTGAAAAGATAAACAAAAT
>PVJI01030018.1:0-14653 GCA_004026765.1 Micronycteris hirsuta | reverse complement strand
ATTTCTTGGTGTTCCTCTTGTCCTTCTGGCAGCCCTATGATCCGGATGTTGGGTCGTTTACAAATGTCTCTGAGGTTCCTGAGTCCCTCCTCATTTTTTTGAATTCTTGTTTCTTCCTTCTGGTCCACCCCATTGGTTTGAGTCCCAGCTTCCTTTTTTTCCCTATTGGTTCCCTGTAAATCTTCCTCCATTATCTTTACCGTATTGTTCATTTGTTCAACTATTTCTTCCAGTTTTGTGAGCATCCTGATTACCAGTGTTTTAAACTGGGCATCTGTTAATTTGGCTAGCTCTTCGTCCGTTAGTTGTATTTTGTTCTGATCTTTCGTTTTGGCCATTTTCATTCTTTTTTATTTCGGCGCACCAGTCGGAGTCTTAGGTGTTTGTCGGTGCCTGGCAATCTGGGTCGCTTTTTTGTGACGTTTCCTCTGGGGGTGGGGCCTGGGAGGGAGCAATGGCGTCTGCTGTTCACTGCCACTCCCTATCACCCTCTGCTCCCCAGTTCCCCACCGCCTTTTCCGCCAGTCTCGGCCCTGCTGGTTCCCACTGGCCTCTCTGGTTACGCCGCCGGCCTGCGAGGTTCACCCGTTGCTCGGGGTCGTGTTTTGTTTAGGTGCTCGCGGGGTGAGTTCCTCCGGGAAAACTGCCTCTCACTCTGCTCCTCCGCTCAGTTCTGCCCCGCTTACCGGCCTGGATGTACGTCCTCCCTAACTTCCTGGGTGTCGGACTTCCCTTCAGTTCGATTCTGTCCGTTCTGGTTGTTTATTTTTCGCTACTGAGTTCGTTGTTTAAACTCTCTGGTTGTGAGCGGCGGTGCAGTGCGTCCACCTGCGCCGCCATCTTGGCGGAAGTCCTCTAGGCTGCTTCTTAATGTTCACTATTACAGATAACACCATCCGATGTGTCTCTGTGCCCTGATGCAATTTTTGTTGTTTTCCAATTTTTTGAGCTCTTTAGGGAAAATGAGAAGGAAAGGAATTAGCAGGTGAAGGTCTTGGACATGTTTCCTTTGCTCTAATTATAAATTCTGGTAGGCCTCTGGGTCCTCCTGGGGCAGCCCACACAGGGTCTGTCCTTCTGCTTGTTGGAATCAGTGAACACGCTAGGAAAGCGCAGGCTGAGTTTATCCTGGTGAAATACACACACACGGAATTACACCCGCACTCATTTGCATTGAGCATATCCTCCATCTGTGGGGTGTGTTTATCTCTGCTTGGAAAGAGGCCTCTAGCCTTGTGGGAAAGCTCTTGCTTAGCACAATAATTAGTGATGTGTTTGGGCGCCAGTTGCCAACATGAAGCATTGGTTTGAGCTGAGGTCTCTTCTGTTCATTGTGGTCATTATGCCCTGTCATCAAGAAGTCTCTGCTATTTTAAGCAGGGGCCTGGGTTGACCTGATTTTTTTATTTTTCATTTTGGCAGTCACAATCAGAACTCAGAGTTTGTCATAAGCTAGCCAGGTTTTCCCACAAATAGCCTTCTGCCAACTTCAGGCGAGGCATGGGCTAGGTACCTGGCATGTGTGCAGAGCCTGGGTGGCCCTGAGGCCATGTGCAGGGAGGTCCAGGTCCAATTCCAGCAGGATTGACAAGGCCATGCTGGCTACAAGTCCAGGGGGTCAGGGAGAAACTGTGATGGGGACAGAGGGGAAGGCTTCCTGGAGGAGGAGGCACTGGATATGGGCCTTCCAGGGCATCAGTAGGTGGGTGGTAGGGAGCTGTGGAGGAGGAGGGGCTGTGAACTTCATTACCTAATGGGGCCTGGAGCAGGTTGTTGCAGAGCAAAGGAGCCAGCTGGATGTGGGCCTCGTGTCTGACACTCAGATGGCCTCCTCTGTAACAACAGCAGCAGCCCAAGCCAAAGGCAGTGGATGCTGAGACATGGGGGGCGGGCGGTGGCGTGTGGCTCTGGTGGACAGTAAGGCTGTTGCCTGGCCAAGTTCTTTTGCCAGCTGCTGCCTTGTGGAAAGGTGACTCAGGGCTGCCAGCTCCTCTGATTTTTCCAGATTCGCTGGAATCTGGATTTGTATGTAAAATCTGAATTCAGATTGTTTAAGAGCCCAAGGATGATCAATCTAGTCAGAGTTCAGAGCAGGATCTGCTCCGTAAGCTGTAATTTCTGCTGACTTGGTCAGAGCAGCCAACCATTGTGCCCTCCTGGTGTTCATCTTTGCCCTGATGTCACGTGTCTGCCCTTGACCTGCCTCTCAGTTTAGTTCCGAGTGCTGGGCCAGGACAATGCTCTGCTTCCGGGTGCAGAATATGGGGGTGTCTGACCCAGCGCCACTGTCCTCACCGCAGATCGAGATGGCTGTCCTACGGTTTCCTTATGGGTCCTGGGGGACCCCGTTCCAGCAGCTGAAGCAGGTGGTGGAGGAGCCGTCGCCCCAGCTCCCAGCTGACCGTTTCTCTCCTGAGTTTGTGGACTTCACCGCACAGTGGTGAGTCTCCAGCCCTGCCCCAGCCAGACTGCAGCTCCTCCCTGGGCCCCGTCGTCTTCTTTAGCAAACAGCCCCCCAAAGAACATAGCATTACAGTGTACAAGGTGGAAAGGGCACAGGAGAAGCTCACAGGCTGTGACTCTTGGGGAGGTTTTAATACAGTCTTTCTGAAAGTGGACAGGCCCAAGGAGACCTAAAAAGAAAATAAGAAGCTCTTAGAGGTTTGAATAGCATAAAGAAATTAACTTTTATTGATGTTTGGAACTTTGTACCAAATTAAAGAATGCCTGTGGGAACCTTATAAAAGTTGTGTTTGAAGTTACAAAGGAAGTAGGAAATAGGAAAAAGGCAAAGTCAAACAGGCCATGTTCTCTGCCCATAATTAAATAAAGTAAGTCCATAACTAAAGAGGGAAAAGACACATGGAAATTCAAAGTAAAGTTTTCTGACTCACTCTTTGGTTATGAAAGAGACACCAAAAACAAAATTGTAAGCCACTCAGAAGTGACAGACAGTGAGAAGAGAACACACCGACGTCTGTGCGCTGTGTGAGGAGACACTCAGAGGAAAAAACTTAGAGCCTTTATTTCTTTTATTAGAAAATAAAAAAGACTGGAAACAAATGAGCCTTGCCAATAGTCATCAGTCACCCTGACTCCTCTGAATTAGGGCCTCCCCGCGCCCAGGCCCTGGGGTGAGGAACTGCCCCTCCTGGTTAAGGACACCAAGGATATGAGTGTTAATGGTGGCATTTCAGTATCATTTCAATATTAGATTCATTGGAAGTTCCCTAGATTGCTATAGAGACAAGAAAATTAACACCCCATGAGGCAAAGGACATGGTCCAAGCCTCTCTAGTTTGCACCCACGGATCCCGCTCCGCCCTTGGGTGCTCTCCAGAACAGTCCTGCTCCTTCTTCTCTGAGCCTCCAGAGCCCATGTGTGCCCTCCCTGCCATTCGGGGCGGGCCCAACTGGCACGGAGGGGCTGGACTTGCCTCCTTAATGCCAGCCAGGCCCCAGCATGCCCTGTTCTCTCCTAGCCTGAGGAAGAACCCCGCCGAACGCATGAGCTACCTGGAGTTGATGGTAAGTGGGTGGGCGTAGCACTGGGCTGGCTCCCTGGGCACAGGGCTGCACCACATGCACAGAGGTAGGCAGCTCCCCTGGCTTGCCCCTGAATGAATTCATTCACGCAGTCATTCACTCCCTGGCTCCCTCCCTCCTCCATGCTAGGCCCTGTGGAGGGGCACACAGGCAGTGCTGTGACGGAGGGTGCAGAGGGATGGGGATTGGGCAGGCAGGTGGACTCTTTTATCTGAAGGTGTTAGGGGAGGTTTCATAGAGGAAGTGACATTTGAACTGGGCCTGGAAGGATGACTAAGGATTTACCCACGGATGGAGAGGGCCTTCCAAGCTGAATGCCCATCACGGGCAGAGGCCTGGCATGTGTGGGGAGAAGTGCGTTCAGTGTGGCTGGAGGGTGGCGATAGGAGGGTAGGGGAGGAAGCCATCAATGCTGTCTTTAAGAGGGAGGGCTTCCCGAGGGTGGAGGTCCTGGGAGGATGAGCAGGAGTTTGCTGAGCAGAAGGAGCACACAGGGGCCTAGGCTGGTTTGGGGAGGTGTGGGGCACCTCTGCCTCATGCCTTCTCCTGTCCCCCATTAGGAGCATCCGTTCTTCACCTTGCACAAAACCAAGAAGACAGACATCGCTGCTTTTGTGAAGGAGATCTTAGGAGAGGACTCATAGTGGGCAAGGCCCTCCAGCAGCCCAACACCCCCTCTGCTGGGACAGTGCTTGCCCATGCCCGTAAGCTGCTGCCACCCTGACCTTGGGCATTCTGGGAGGAGTCATGGGTGCTGGTCCCAAGTGCCAAAGAACCAGACTGTTAGGGCTTCCTGCTGGACTCACACGGGCCCCGCCAGTGCCTCTGTCCCACACCAGTGCCTCAGTGCCTCCAAGGACCCAGTCTTCAGCCATGAGACCCCGGACTTGGAGGGGTCTGGATGCCCCTACCAGATGTTGCCGCCCCTCGCAGAGAAGGCAGCTGGTACCTGTGCACAGGCCACTGCCTTGGCCCAGCTGTGGATGCTACGCAAGTTGTATGTTTTTTTAATCTCTCGACTGAATGGACTCTGTACACTTTGACCCAGGTGCCACATTTCTGTCCCAGCATCGGTAGTGGGGACGTGGGGATGAGCCACATGAACCCTCCTGAGCCCCGCTGTGAGGGAGATGCCAGAGCACTCTGAGGCCTTCCCTGGCCTTGGCTGGGGGGCCTCTAAGGGTCACCAGTGAGCCCAGCCTCTGCCTGTCACCTCTAGGGTGTCGTTCAATGTTCTATTTTTATTTTTAATTTATCCTTTTTGGGTTTCTTTTCGCTTTCTTTTTGCTCTGTGGGTTTGGCTGTTTTTGTTTTTGTTTTTGTTTTTTGCATGGTTTGGAGCCAGATAAGTTTTCTGCCACCTCCTAGGGGACCAGCAGGTCAAGACCCAGCCTCTCTGCTCAGTCGGGGCCTAGGAGCACGGGTTCAAGGCCTCTGCCCGGAGAGATGCTCTCCTTGGGGGCGGGCTTGACAGGCTATGGGTTTGCTTTTAGTGTTCTCATAAATATGTATATGTGTGCGTACGTGTGTGTGTATGTATATATATAACATTTTCTTTCTTTCTTTTTCTTTTTTTTTTTTTTTGAAGAAAGGATTACCTGCCTTGGGTCCTATCCCTGATGAATTGGGGTAGTTATCCAATTGTTGTTTTAATAAAAAAATTAAAAAGTGGGCCAGAAGGTTGTGTGAGACTGTCACAGAGGTAAGCCCATTCCTTGGTGAAGGTCTGTGGCCAATAGAAGGACCCTTGCCCTGGGACAGGGCCAGGCATTGTGACCTGGGGAACATGCACTGTCACACATGAGGGCACTGAGGCTCCCAGAAGGCTGTGATAGGGCACCAGGCCCTGTGCTGGGTGCCGGGCAGAGCAGCAGACACAAGCCCATCCACTAGTGGGGCCGCCTGTCCCACTGTCATTGAAGAGTGCTTTGCCCCATGCACAGAGTGATTTGCAGTTGCTGGCCCAAGGCCATGACATTGTCATTTCTTGAAGGGTGCTATGTAATTGTCTTGGGTTATATTATGTTGTTATCCCCAGTTTATAGATGAGAAAACAGGCCCAGAGACCTTAAGTAACTTGTCCAAAGACACACAGCTTGTAAGACGGAGACAGCCTTGGAGACAGGCAGTAGTGCCCTGGGGCAGGCTTTCAGGGGGGCGGGAGCAGCTCAAGGAAGGCCTCTACCAGGGTCTAGTCTGGCTCTGTGATCCTTAAGGCCTGGGCAAGGCCAGAAACCGTCTTCCATGGGTCTCCAGCAGAAGGGGGTTTACTTGCTCACCTAAGCAGAACTATATGTGGCTGCAGGCACAGTTGGATCCAGGAGCATCGTTAATATCCTGTAGAACTTGTGTCCATCTCAGCTCTGTTTTCTCTCAGCTCCACGCTCCCCTCACTGGGACATGGCAGGACCCATGCTTAGCCAAGGGACCCAGAACTCCAGCCATCCCAGGGCTGGTTTATTGGGTGGGAAGGGGTCACATGCTCTTCCCCAAGCCAATCGCAAGTCAGCAGGATCAAACTGGTGAATCAGTCCACCCCACATCTGAGGTCAGAGCAGGGCCTCCCTGGTCCTCCAAGGGAAATGGGGCATCTTCTCCGGGCTCATCTCTCTAGCTCAGCCCACCACTCCCCTCTTCCTTAGCTCAGCCTGTCCCCAAATAGCCTTCAGTCTGGCACAGGCCTCCGCCTATTAACCCTTACCTGGCACAGCATTTGACGTTTTCAAGGCACTTTTGTGCCCCGCCCCCTTCCATGATGAAGGCTTGTGCTCGCCTTGGGGCATTTGCACTGACCGTGCCCCCTGCCTGGAAACCCCTCCCCGCAATCTGGGTCCCCCATGTCACAATCTCAGGGAGGCCACCCGCCCTTGTCCTGCCAGTCTAGCTAATTTTTATCTGCTTCTGGGCAGATTTGACCTGCCACTGTTGTGTCCTGAGTGTCAGCACTTAGCAAGGGCTCAGTCAGGCTTTGTTGAATGAAAGCACAGATGCATGAACACACGAAATAACGCAGGAGGGAGTGAATGAGTCCCAAAGCAGAGTGTGTGGGGTGCGCACGCGGCTGTGTGTGTGTGTGTGTGCACGCTCTCAGTGCAGACCAGACCCGAGTTCCTGGGGCACGGCCCGAGTCGCTCCCCCTGCAGCCACCAGGAGGCGGCAAAAGGCCGAGTTTGACCTCGTTTGCCTAGATCCTTGCCCAGCCTAGGCCTCCAAGTGCCCCATCCTCCAACTCTTAACCCCTCCTTCCTCCCTTCACTTTCCCTAGGTCCTAGAGGGGGCGGAGTCTTCAGATGGGCCAGGGTCCTGCTCTGGGGCCCCCACCACTCAGCTCAGTTCTCTACCCTTGCACCACAAACCGACTGGCCCGCCTTTCTGCACATCCTGTCCGTCCCTCCCCCATCTTCGTGCCTAGGCGCCATTGGGAGCTCTGCGCCCATGTAGGGTGACAGGACGGGAGTCTGATTCCTCCACAGATTCTCATGGGAGCACAGCCCTGTACTCCTGGCAACTACTCTACTGTTTACAGAGAACTGTACAGTTTACAAAGGACTTTGCATTTTGAAAAGCTCAAGCCTGTTTATGAAACAATTTACAAAGTAATTTACAGTTTGCAAAGCCCTCTCTACAGGATGACAAAGCATTTTATAGTTTACCAAGTAATTTATAGTTTGTCAAGCAGTGGCCAGATTAGTAAGCATGTAGTTCAAACACCAGTGGTTTACAGGCTCAGTTAGTATTTACTGGACCCTTCAGCTTTTATAAAGTGGGTCCAGACATCCAAGTGGGGGAAGCCAGTGTGCAGGTCAGTTTGACATTTATGAAGTACCTGTCCAGTCCTCAGACCCTTGATCCCAGCGAAGGCTCCCCACCCTGTGCCTTGCCAGAATGGCAGGGTCCTCTTCCCTGTTCCTAGGCTTTGAGGTGGAGTTCACAGGCACAAGGGCTGGGCCAGGACCTTCGCCTAGTCCAGATGTCTCCACTGCCCTCCCAACAGCAGGGATTGGGTAGCTGACGTGGGGATTTCGTCCCAGCCGAAACCCGTGGGTGACCGTAACTGAATGCGTGAAAGAATCTCATACCGAGACACCCGGGGAAAGAGAGACCGGGGCCACGTGGCTGATTCCTCCCATCTCAGGAAAAAGGCCAGTGGCTAGTCCAGCCAGGGTTTTTATCAGGAAGCTCCGGACACAGCAAAATGGGAAGGGCTATTCATTAGCTATGCAAGATGCTCCGGGCAATCATTAGCATAATCCCTTCTCCCCGGGGGAAGGGTCTCAGCAAGTTAACAAGTCTTAGGAAGTAAGTTAATCCAATTTCCCTTTAAGGAATTCCTTTTTCCAAGAGCATGATTTTTACGCTGGCCCGCACGGGAGTGTTAATTTCCACGGAGCTGGGCTCGAGACGTGGAAATTCCCAGGGGGTTACGTTTTTATCATGCGGATGAAAAGAATTCCTGTCACAGGTAGCTGTGTGCCCCACACCTGGGGCTAAGGAGTCTGTCTGAACCAACAGAGGGCAGAGATATGTTGTCTTTGTTGTGAGAACTTCCTTAACAGGCACATTCAAGCCTGGTCTAGAGGGGGATGACTGCCCTTGAGGGAAGATTTGGTCAGCTTCCTCCTAGAGGCCAGGGAAGGCATCCTTGTTAATATTAGATCAGTCTCTCCTCTCCACAGAATCCTGTCTTAGCCTCCCCATTGCCAAAAAAACCACTCAGGCCATCTGGTCCACCCCTCCCCCATGGACCCCCCCCTCCCGCCCCCCACACTCTCCCATTTGCTCCCTGAGCTTCAGCCTCTGTGCTCAAACACATCCAGCCCAGACCTGCCGCAGAACCTTTGCACCAGCTGTCCTTGCTGCCCTGAATGCTCTCCCCCAAGATGTCCTGCTGGCTGGCTTGGGTATCTCTGCTAAGATGCTGTTTCCTCACAGAGGCCTCCTTGACTGCCCATCACTCTATCCCCTCACCCTGCCATGTTTTCTTCATATTCATTTTGTAAACAATATTAACAGAGCTGCTTTACAATGTAAGCAGAGCTGCCACGCCGGAGGAACTGCTTTGTACATCTCATGCTCAAACCTTGGAAGGTTAAAAACAGTGCAAAATAGCCTTTGGACTGGGCCTAAGCAGCCTTGCTTCTCAAAAAACTGCAAAAATAATAAGAAAGCAGTTATGATGACTACTGGGCTGATGACTACCTGACTGAAAATTAAAAACATTGTTTAGGATTAACACCACTGTGTTATCTGCACCAATGGAAATGCCTCCCTTCTATTGATGTAATTGTTCCCCTTTCCTCTCTCATAAACCCTCCTCGCCTTTGTCTCCTAATCGGGACATTATTTGGGATTCTGCCTGAACCAGAGCATCTTGGGTAGCTCTTCTTATTGATCTCGATAAATGTTGTTGCCTCTCACTTTGAAAGGCCCTTATATTTTTAGGTCAGCAATTTATTTACATTCTTGTCCACTGACCACCTCCCCCACTATACTGGGAGCTCTTCTGGGTCCCGGATGAGTCTGTCTTGCTCAGAGCCTGGCATGGGGAGGCTATGGCAGAGGAAATGGCAAGCGTTGGGAGGGAGTCCTCTAGCTCCCAAGCCAAGTGCAGAACCAGGGCAGAGGCCTAGGGATCTGGGCCTGCCAGAACTGTACCAAGGTTTGGCTGGAGGCAGGGGTAGGGGCTGTAGTTCCGCTTACCGTGCACATCAGTCCTGGGAAGGCTCTCCAGGACCAAGGCAAAGCCCTCATTGTACTGGCTAGGGACTGTGTGCTCAGAGAAGGGAAACAACCAGCTGAAGGCCACACAGCAAACAGCACCAAAGCTGGGAAATGAATGACCAAGTGGTCGAAGTTTCCCAAGCATCGGGTAGCCTCATTCTGTGTCTGAAGGCAGGGCTCCCTGTGTGGCAGAAGACTACGTACAACACAGTAATCCCAGGAATAGAGATTAAAGATTACTCCCCAGCTGAATTTTTTTTTATGTTACTTCTTTTTCTTTTTTTAATTTTAATTACTTTATTGCTGTTCAATTACAGTTGTCTGCATCCGCTCCCCTCCCCTCCCCTACCCCCTCCAAACCCACCTCCCTCCCCTTCTTCCACCCTCCTCCTTGGTTCTGTCCATGTGTCCTCTATAGTGATTCCCGAAAACCGTTCTCCCCATAGCTCCCTCCCCACAGCTTAATTCTTTTTTTAAGAAAGAAGGGAAGGGAAGGGAAGGAGAAAGAGAAGGAGAGAAACATCAATGTGAGAGACAAACATCGATCGGTTACCTCATGTACCCGCCCTGACCAGGGTCCAAACCTGAAACCCAGTCATGTGCGCTGACAGGGTATCAAACTGGTGACCACTCGCCTTGCCGGATGACACCCAACCTGATGAGCCCCGGCTTAATTTTTAAGGCCTGTCTGGTAACTGGCCCAGGAAAGGGGGGAGGGGCCAGCAGGTGCCACCCACTGCCACATTTATCTCCTGTCGCTTGTGTCCCTGGCTGCTTTGTGAGCAAGGGCAGTGACTGAGCAGGACTGGTGTCATCTTCCTCCCAGGAGAGACTTTAAAAAAATTTTTATATTTTATTGATTATGCTATTACAGTTGTCCCATTTTTTTCTCCTTTATTCCCCTCTGCCCTCTACCTCCCACACACCATCATTCCCCCTCCTTAGTTCATGTCCATGGGTCATACATATAAGTATGTATATAAGTATGTAAGTTCATGGGTCATACATATAGGTTCTGTAGTTCATGGGTCATACATATAAGTTCTTATACATATAAGTTCTTTGGAAATGGAGAAGTATGGGAAACTTCTCCATTTCCCATACTATTCTTAACCTCCCCCTGTCTATTTTGTACCTACCATTTATGCTTCTTATTCCCTGTACCTTTTCCCCTATTCTCCTCCCTCCCCCTCCCCACTGATAACCCTCCATGTGATCTCCATTTCTGTGAGTTTGTTCCTGATCCAGTTGTTTGCTTAGTTCATTTTGTTTTTGTTTTTTAAATACTTTTTTAAATTTATTTTTTAATTGTTAAAGTACAATTTTCTGCCTTCACCCCCCACCCCAGCTCAACCCGCCCAGCACTCACCACCTCCCTCCTGCCTCGCCCCTGTCCCCCGTTATTGTCCATGTGTCCTCTATAATTGCTCCTGCAAACCCTTCACCCTTTCCCCCTAAAATTCCCTCCCCTCTCCCCTCTGGTCACCTTCAGCTTGCTCTCAATTTCAGTGTCTTTGGTTATATTTTGCTCGTTTGTTTGTTTTGTTGATTAGGTTCCTCTTAAAGGTGAGATCATATGGTATTTGTCTTTTACCACCTGGCTTATTTCACTTAGAATAATGCTTTCCAGTTCCATCCATGCTGTTGCAAAGGGTATAAACTCCTTCTTTCTTTCTGCTGCATAGAATTCCATTGTGTAAAGGTACCATAGTTTTTTGATCCATTCATTTACTGATGGGCACCTAGGTTGCTTCCAGTACTTGGCTATTGTAAATTGTGCTGCTATGAACATTGGAGTGCATAGGTTCTTTGGTATTGGTGTTTCAGGGTTCTTAGGATATAATCCTAGCAGTGGAATTGCCGGGTCAAAAGGCAGATCCATTTTTAGTTTTCTGAGGAAATTCCATACCGTTTTCCATAGTGGTTTCACCAGTCTGCAATCCCACCAACAGTGCACTAGGGTTCCCTTTTCTCTACAACCTCTCCAACACTTGTTGTTTGTTGCTTTGTTTATGATGGCCGTTCTGACGGGTGTGAGTTGGTATCTGACTGTGGTTTTAATTTGCATCTCTCTGATGGCTAGTGATACTGAGCATCTTTTCATGTGTCTCTGGACCCTCTGTATGTCCTCCTTGGAGAAGTGTCTGTTCAAGTCCTTTGCCCATTTTTTAATTGTGTTGCTTGTCTTCTAAGAGTGGAGTCATGTGAGTTCTTTATATATTTTGGAGATCAAACACTTGTCTGAGGTATCATTGGCAAATATGTTTTCCCATACGGTTGGTCCTTTTTATTTTCATACTGTTTTCTTTAGCCACACAGCTATTTATTTTGATGAGATCCCATTTGTTTATTCTTTCCTTTATGTCCCTTGCTCTAGGGGACATATCAGTGAAAATACTGCTGTGTGAAATATCTGAGATTTTCCTGCCTATGTTCTCCTTTAGGACTTTAATGGTGTCACAACTTATGTTTAAATCTTTTATGCACCTTGAATTTATTTTTGTGTATAGTGTAATTTGGTGCTCAAGTTTCATTTTTTTGCATATAGCTGTCCAGATCTTCCAACACCATTTGTTGAAGAGGCTATTTTTACTCTATTTTATGCTGCTGCCCCCTTTGTCAAAAATTAATTGACCGTAGAGACTTGGGTTTATTTCTGGGCTCTATTCTGTTCCATTGGTCTGTCTGTTTTTATGCCAGTACCAAGCTGTTTTGTTTACAGTGGCCATGTAATACAGCTGGATATCAGGAATTGTGATCCTTCCTATTTTGCTCTTCTTTCTCAAAATTGCAGCAGGTATTTGGGGTTGTTTATCGTTCCATATCAACTTTTGAAGTGTTTGTTCTATATCTGTGAAATATGCCATTGGTACTTTAATAGGCATTGCATTGAATCTATCAATTGCTTTGGGTAGTATGGACATTTTGATGATGTTAATTCTTCCAATCCATGAGCATGGTATATGTTTCCATTTGTTTGTGTCTTCCATTTCTTTCTTCAGTGTTGTGTAGTTTCCTGGGTACAGATCTTTTACCTTCTTGGTTAGTTTATTCCTAGGTATTTTATTTTTCTTGTTCCTGTATCGAATGGGATTTTTTTCCTGATCTCTGCTTCTGATGTTTCATTGTTGATATATAAAAACGCCTTTGATTTCTGGATATTGACTAGTATTCTGCTTTTTTGCAGAATTCACTTATTAGGTCGAGTAGTTTTTTGGAGGAGTCTATAGGATTTTCTATGTACACTATCATGTCATCTGCAAACAATGACAGTTTTGTTTCCTCCTTTCCAATTTGGATGCCTTTTATTTCCTTTGTCTGATTGCTGTGGATAAAACTTTCAATACTATGTTGAATAGAAGTGGTGATAGTGGACAACCTTGTCTTGTTCTGGATCTTAGTGGGAAAGACTTTAGTTTTTGCCCATTGAGTATGATGTTGGCTGTAGGTCTCTCGTATACGGCCTTTATTATGCTGAGGAATGCTCCCTCTATCCCCACTTTGCTGAGTGTTCTTATCATAAATGGGTGCTGTACCTTATTGAATGCTTTTTCGGCATCTATTGATAGGATCATGTGATATTTGTCTTTGCTTTTGTTTATGTGATGTATTACGTTTATTGATTTGCTAATATTGTACCATCCTTGCATCCCTGGGATGAATCTCACTTGGTCATGGTGTATGATCTTTTTAAGGTATTGCTGGATGCGGTTTGCCAGTACTTGGTTGAGGATTTTAGCGTCTATGTTCATCAGCGATATTGGCCTGAAGTTTTCTTTCTTTGTTGTGTCTTTATCTGGTTTTGGGATTAGGATGATGCTGGCTTCATAAAAAGAATTTGGGAGTCTTCTATCATTTTTGATTTTTTGGAATAGTTTGTGAAGGATAAGGGGTTAGCTTTTCCTTAAATGCTTTGCAGAATTCTCTTGTGAAACCATCTGGTCCAGGGCTTTTGTGTGTCAGGAATTTTTTGATTACTGCTTCGATGTTATCTGCTGTTATTGGTCTGTTCAGGCTTTCTGCTGCTTCTTCATTGAGTTTTGGAAGATTATATTTTTCTAGAAATTTGTCCATTTCACCTAGGTTTTCAAATTTCTTGGCATACAGTTCTTCGTAGTAGTTTCTTACAATCCTTTGTATTTCTGTGGCATCAGTTGTAATCTCTCCCCTTTTATTTCTCATTGTGTTTATTTGGGTCTTCTCTCTTTTTTTCTTGATGAGCCTGCGTAAAGGCTTGTCGATTTTGTTTATCTTTTCATAGAACCAGCCCTTGGATTCATTGATCCTTAGAATTGTGCTTAGTCTCTATGTCATTTAATTCTGCTCTGATCTTGGTTATTTCCTTCCTTCTACTTGCTCTGGGTTGTCTTTGTTGTTGTTCTTCGAGTTCTTGTAGGCCTAGGGTTAAGTTGTTTGTTTGAAATGTTTCTATTTTTTTTAGGTAGGCTTGCATCGCTATGAACTTCCCTCTCAGGACTGCCTTCGCTGTGTCCCATAAGTTTTGGGTTGTTGTGAGTTCATTTTCATTTGTTTCGAGAAACTTTTTGATTTTTTCCTTTATCTCATTCTTGACCCATTCATTGTTTAATAGCATGCTATTCAATCTCCATGATTTTGAGCATTTTGGTTTTTTTTCCTTGGGGTTTGTTTCTAGTTTTAGACGCTTGTGGTTGGAGAAAATGCTTGATATGATTTCAATTCTCTTGAATTTGTTGAGGCTTGTTTTGTGTCCCATCATGTGACCATTCGTTGAAAATATTCAATGTGCATTTGAAAAGAATGTGTATTTAGCTTCTTTGGGGTGAAAGGCTCTATATATATCAGTTAAGTCCATTTAATCTAGGGCATTGTTCAATGCTGCAATATCTTTGTTGATATTTTGTTTGGAAGATCTGTCCATTTTTCATTTTATTTTTTTATTATTATTTTAAAAATGTATTTTGAAAAAAAATAAATAAAAAATATTTTTATTGATTATGCATTACAGGTGTCCCATTTCCCCCCATTTATTCCCCGGCCCCGCACTCCCCCCATTCCCTGCCCTTTAGTTTTTGTCCATGGGTCATACACATAATTTCTTTGGCTTCTACATTTCCTATACTATTATTAACCTCCCCCTGTCTATTTTCTACCTACCATTTATGCTACCTATCTCTGTACCTTTTCCCCCTCTCTCCCCCTCCCACTTCCCTGTTGATATCCCTCCTTGACTTATATAAATCCCTTTAATATTTCATATAATAAAGGTTGGGTGATGATGAACTCTTTGAACTTGACCTTATCTGAGAAGCACTTTATCTGCCCTTCCGTTCTAAATGAAAGTTTTGCTGGATAGAGTGTTCTTGGATGTAGGTCCTTGCCTTTCATGACTTGGTATAGTTCTTTC
>PVJI01030017.1:0-14655 GCA_004026765.1 Micronycteris hirsuta | reverse complement strand
ACTCTATCCAGCAAAGTTTTCATTTAGAATGGAAGGGCAGATACAGTGCTTCTCAGATAAGGTCAAGTTCAAGAAGTTCATCACCACCCAGCCTTTATTGTATGAAATGTTAAAGGGAGTTATATAAGGTATGGAGGAACATCAACAGGGGAGTGGTTGGGGGAGAGGGTGGGAACGGGGCACAGAACAGGTAGCATAAATGGGAGGTAGACAACAGACAGGGGGAGGTTAAGAATAGTATAGGAAGTGCAGAAGCAGAAGGACTTATGTGTATGACCTATGGACAAAACTAAAGGGTGGGGAAAGGGGGGTTAAGGGGGTGGGGAGCAAGAAGGGGGGGAAATGGGACAACTGTAACAGGATAATCAATAAAATATAGTTAAAAAATAAAAAAAAAAATTAAAAAAAAAAAGTCCCTTGGGGTCAGGTACTTTCCCTACAGTGATGCAGGGAGAAACATATAAGGACAGTCCCCATTTTGTAGAGGAAGAAACAGTTTAGAGAGGTTTGGCTACAGACACATCACTTAAAAACTATGGCTACAGGTTCTGAACCCACACTTAGGCCACAGAGTCCTGGTATAACAATCTGTCTCCCTCATATTACATAATAGCAATAAAAGCTATTATTATTATTATTATATGACATAGATTTAGTGCCTAATCATATGTCATCCTATTAAACCTTCATTAATGACACTAATAAGCATTACAATGACTATTATTCCCATTTTGCGATGGGGAAACTGAAACACACAGTGGTTGAGAGACTTCAAAGCCACACAACCAGGAAGTGGCAGAGCTGGGATTCAAAGACTTGCTCTTCGGCTTCCATTTGTAATCACTGGGCTACATGTGCTCAACTTTGCAGTTCTGGTGTATGAGACAGATAACAACGCAAACATTGCCCAAGTATACCTGTAATCTTGTGCTTATTTATTTGCTTATTTATTTATTTATGTTGATTACAGGTGACATTCGATATCATATTATACTAGTTTCAAGTGTACAGCACAGTGGTTAGATATTTATATAATTTATAAAGTGACCCCCAATAAGTCTAGTACCCACCTGGCACCCTCTATAGCTACTACAATATTATTGAGTATATTCCCTATGCTGTACTTCACATCCCATGAGTATTTTCACACTTAATTCTTATACAAATTCCTTTTATTCTTAGATTGTCTTTATATTTTTCCAAGATTATTTTTTAGGTAAAAACTTGGAAGGGATTCTGTGGCACTATAAAGTCATAAAACTTTTTTATTATGCTATAGTAAGAAGAAAACTGTAAAACAGTAATAAAAGGCTTAAGAATCACATGAAATAGACTTAATTCACTTTCTACTTCCTGGAACAAAGGTCAACAATCAGGAAAAAATAATAAAGAGCATTAGAAGTCCATTTTAATAAGTGTGGTTTTGAGGAGTGTAGAAATCATGGAAAAAACAGAACATTCTAAACTTAGCACTAAACTAACCAGCTCTGCACTCAAATATTTAAGTTCTGCCCCGCGAGCCCATGAACACCACCAGAGAAAGTAAAAGTAACGATTTCCTGAAAAGCTTTGTGTCCCCCACCTGTAAGGATAAGCATTTGAATAAAAGAAAGAAAAAGGGGGCAACAAAAAATGTTTAACAGAGGTAGGAAAGAAGATAGTTTAAATAAAAAGACCAATCTCTTAGAGTATGGTCCACCCACATTAGAGAAAGGATTAAGCAGACACATTCAGCTTTTCTAACAGATTTTCATTCTCTGAGGCTTCAATAACCCTCTCACACTCGCTCAGATAATCACATTAGTTTTGTCATTAAAAGCTCCCTTTTCACAGAATGCACCTAAACCGCTTAAACCACCCAGAGAGGTCGCATACATTACCAAACCAAGACAAACGGAAGAGATTTTCCACTTTCTATCTTATTATTTCATAACATCTATCTGCATGCTCAGAAGGCTAAGCGAAAAGATTGGGTGAGTTACCAGCTAAAGAAAAATGATTCCAAAATAAATAAACTCTGCAATATCCTTTAAGACTGCTCTTTAAGCTGAGAAGAGACCCAGTAATTTTATGCTAACAGAGCAGTCCACTGACAGAGGCGTTTCCTATTTCCCTTTTCTGTTCTTCCGTGTGTTCTATCAGCCAAGTCCATGATCACTTCTGCATGAATGTTGCAGCTGCTGTTAACAGTAAACAAAGTAAATGGAGTCTCAGTGTGCAAAACCCGATGACAAATTAAAGAGAATGACACTTTAGTTGACACAGAAAATGGCATTCAGTCACTGCCTATGGATCCTTCAGAACATTACAAGGTCCAGACAGAACTGGAAATCACCTGCTTTTTACCATAACCCAGCTGTTGTTTGTTATCTCACCACCCTAAGTTGGAGTGGGATATAAAACTCAAACTCACAGACACAGACAGCCGTCTGGCAGTTACCAGAGGGAAGGGTGGGAGGTTAGTAAAGGCTAAAGGGGGCCAAATATACGGTGATGGGAGATGATTTGACTTTAGGTGGTGGGCACACAAAATATACAGATCATGTGCCATAGAAATGTAAAATTGAAACCTATATAATCATATTAATCAATGTTACCCCAATACATTTAATTAAAAATAAAATAATATAAAAGGGAAGCTTTAAAAGACACAAAAGGAAAGGACAGCTGTTTGTCAGCCCTTTAAAAAGGAGGAAGTGTATCAGAGGGAGGAGGAGTCCTGGTTAAATGGAACTATCCAAGTGAAAGAGAGGTCCCCAACTGGGTAGTGTTCCAGGGATTAGTGGGTTGAGAGCACAGAGAGAGGGTCAAGAAAGGAGAGATAGAATGAACAGTGAAAGAGAGTGATCTGCAGCTACAAGTTTGGGAGTGAGACATGTAGTGGAAAATTCTAAAATCATTTAGGATGAAACTGAAAACTGATGTAGTCAATCAAAGTTTCTCAAGTAAAAGACAAAGAGAGGTTATTTTTGGTGGGGTACCAACAAGAAACAGAATCAAAATATATCATAAGAAATCAACAATTCCTTAAAATGTCAAAAGAAAGGATAGAGTCAGTAAGAAGTAATTGAAGAAAATGACAAGAACTCATCCTGGATTTAAAAAGGTAAAAGTTGACTTTGGGACAGACACAAAGTTATCTTGCCTTAAAAACAAACTTCTATAATGTATATATACAAAAGGTAAAAGATAGATTGTGCTAAATCAAAAACAGATGACAAAATATTTGAGATAAAACCCATTCATGTTGAGTGATTATTTAAGAGAGACAAAAATGGAATATTTATTTACATTTAAGACTCAACAGAAAAATATCTTAAAAGGAAAATTAAAGAATGGGGAAAAAAAACAAAGACTATTCACTGTTCTAAATCATAAACCAATTAACACTAAAAAGCTGTATTCTTCTAGCCTTTTTTCTAAATCTGGGTTGGCAAACTACAGTCTCTAGGCCAATCTAGCCCACTGCCCATTTTATAAATATTAAGTATTATTGGAATACAATCATCCTCATTCATTTATATATAGTTTATGGCTACTTTCTACTACTTCCTTATGATACCTAAAGACTTCAGTATCTGTGACACAAACCATACAGCCCATAAGGCCTAAAATATTTATTATTTAGTCCTTTATAGATAAACTTTGCCAAACCTTGTTCTAAAAAAGCAAGAGAATTCCCCATGTTTTTACCATCTGATAATTCATTTGTTCTCAGGTGGGCAAAGGTGCAGATGTAATTCTCACTATGTATACAGAGGACAGAATTAAATCTGATAGCTGTCACACTGTGGCCAGCAATCCACCGAAACCTTCAGACAAGTCTTGTCCTAGCCCAGAGCAATGTGGTAGATCATAGGCTCAGAACAACGGGAGGCCTGAGTTCCAACCCCACATCCACACTTCTTTGTTGAGCTTAAATTCCCTCTCCATAAAACTGGGATTATATCTCCTTTTCTCACAGTACTTTTGTGGGGATTAAATGAGACAGTGTCTGTGAAAGTGCTTTGTAGACCTCCCATCAAGATAGGTAGACATGGCTCACCACTTCCACAACCACATCAAAATTACGACTAAAAGGTAGAACAACCATCACTCAGAACCATCAGAAATCAAGCTGAATGGAAGTCTGACAATTACGGAATTAAAGAAACCACATTGATTCAGACTGGCAGGAGAGGCACAGTGCAGCACAGGTTGGTCCCACACCCACGTGTGGTGGATAAAAATTTGGGAGGGATATCTTGGAGCTAGGAGTCCCAGACCTATACCAGGCACCCAGCCCAAGATTCCAGTGCCAGAAAGATAAGTCCCCACAACTTTTGGTTGCAAAAACCAGTGGGGATTGAGTTGGTGGAAGAAAATGCGAGAGCCTCAAGCTGTTCCATTGAGAGAACCCACACATGGACTCACCTACTCAGAGTCACTCCCTCTGAGCTCCAACACTGGGGTAGCAGCTTCAAAGGCACCAGTGGCACACAGAGAGGTAGTGAAGGCTCTGGCATCAAGGCGAGCAGAGGCCATTGTCCTTTTGCTAAACTCTCCCCCCACAGAGCTGATAAGCTGGTGCCATATCTGAGACTCCATCAATCTGGATAAACACTGTTTGACCTGCCATGGAGATCCCTAGAGACTCTGGCTCATCCATTTTATGGGGCCCACCCAAGACGCTTTTCCATATGAATGGCTGGTCTTGGCTCATGTTTCACAACTTCCTAAATCCTAACAAATAAGCAACAGCTGGCCTCAGTGAACCCCAGGCCCAGCATTTGTGGACCAGATTAGATCCACAACATGGCTTCACCTGGGAATCTCTAAGCCCAGTACAAGTAGCACCCACCTCAGATTGCTTTATAGCTCAGGCATGGTACTCCAGGCAAAACACAGGAGGGGACCAAACTTGGCCTGCACCACCCAGGAAACCTCAGGGTCAGCACACCCAGTGGACAGCTACAGACGACATCGGAGCACCACCACCCCACCCCTACACAGCTGATCCTCCATGGAGGGCAGAGGTTGGTGGTCAGTGGTCACAGCCAGTTCTTGCAGCTGACTAGCCTGGGTAAATCCCTTCCATTGATCTGCCAATAGCGATCAAGGCTCAACTATAAGAGGGGGGTGTATGCAGACCACACAAAGGGCACACCTCAAGTACACAGCTTGGATGATAGAGGAGGCTATGCCACTGGACCCTAAAGGACACCTACTATATTAGGCCACACAACCAAGACATGGAGTCAAAGCAACTTTACCTAATACATAGAAACAAACACAGGAAGGCTGCCAAAATGAGGAGACAAAGAAACACGGTCCAAATGAAAGAACAGATCAAAACTCCATAAAAAGAACTAAACAAAATGGATATAAGTAATCTATCAGATGCAGAGTTCAAAACACTGGTTATAAGGAACTTAATGAAGACCTCAGCAGCATAAAAAAGATCCAGTCAGAAATGAAGTCTACACTAATCGAAATAAAGAACAATTTACAGAGGAAAAAACAGTAGAGTAGATGAAGCTGAGAATCAAATCAATGATTTGGAACATAAGGAGGCAAAAAACAACCATACAGAATGACAAGAATAAAAGAATACCAAAAAATGAGGGTAGGAAAATCTCAGACATTCCATGCAGCAATATCTTCACTGACATGTCCCCTAGAGCAAGGGACATAAAGGAAAGAATAAACAAATGGGATCTGATCAAAATAAAAAGCTCCTGCATGGCTAAAGAAAACAGTATTAAAATAAAAAGTGAACCAACTGTATGGGAAAACATATTTGCTTTGACAAGGGTTTGATCTCCAAAATATATAAAGAACTCATACAACTCTACTCCAGGAAGACAAAAAACCCAATTAAAAAATGGGCAAAAGACTTGAACAGACACTTCTCCAAGGAGGACATACAGACGGCTCAGAGACATATGAAAAGGTGCTCAGCATCACTAGCCATCAGAGAGATGCAAATTAAAACCACAGTGAGATACTACCTCCCACCAGTCAGAATGGCCATCATAAACAAATCAACAAACAAGTGTTAGAGAGGACGCGGAGAAAAGGGAACCCTAGTGCACTGTTGGTGGGAATGCAGACTGGTGCAGCCACTGTGGAAAACAGTATGGAACTTCCTCAGAAAACTAAAAATGGAACTGCCTTTTGACCCAGCAATTCCACTGCTGAGATTATACTCTAAGAGTCCTGAAACACCAATCCAAAAGAACCTATGCACCTCAATGTTCATAGCAGCACAATTCACAATAGTCAAGTGCTGGAAGCAACCTAAGTGCCCAACAGCAAATGGGTGGATCAAAAAATTATGGTACATTTACACAATGGAATTCTACACAGCAGAGAAAAAGAAGGAGCTTATACCCTTTTCAACAGCATGGATGGAACTGGAGAGCATTATGCCAAGTGAAATAAGCCAGGCAGTAAGGGACAAACACCATGTGATCTCACCTTTAACTGGAACATAATCAACCAAAGAAAAAAGCAAGAAAAACATAAACAGAGACACTGAAATTAAGAACAATCTAACAATAGCCAGAGGGGAGTGGGGAGGGGACTATGGGGAGAAGGGTTTTCAGGAACCATTATAGAGGACACGTGGACAGAACCAAGGGGGACGATGGAGGCAGGGAAGGGAGGTGGGTTTAGAGGGGGTGGGGGAGGGGAGGGGAGAAGATGCAGACAATTGTAATTGAACAACAATAAAGTAATATAAAAAATAAATGAATGAATAAATGTGTATGTTAGATAAAATGTCTAAAGAAAAAGTGGGAAATGTTGAATTTAACAAGTGAAAGGTTGAAAAATTACTCCATTCTCTTAACTAAAGCTTACCCATTCTTGTGAGCCAATTAATGGGAACTCAGGAACTGCAGATGCTCTCTGAACAATAGGGGCCACTTTTCCTAAAATCTGTAGTTACAATTTCTATAAATACATCACAAGGTACTGTATCCTCAAACTGCCAGATAGGAGCAAAGGCTGCAAGAGCTCCAAATGGTAATAAAATAAGGAAAGAGAAAAGGGAGAAAATGGTAACTCATTGAAGCCAAATTTTAAAATTGACACTGATATTGAACAAAAATGATGAGAAAATATTAACAGCTGTTAATGAGATACAAACTAGAAATCTCAGTATAATAGAACAGAACATGTTTTACCCAAAATAAATCTCTAGGTTTGCCTTGACAACCACTTAGAAGTTCTCATGTCCAACATAAATGCATTTACCCAACCACCACGTGAGGATATTTCATCCTGAACCAGGCTGCAAGCATGCCTCCATAAGAGCCCCACAGGGCAATGACAGGTTGATTTTCGGCTCCTGGGATTGTCCTTTTCAAGTGTTTGATTAACTCTCCAAAATCAGCCAGAGCTTGTTCTGAAGTCAGAAAATTCAAGTGCCTGGAATCCTAAAGAAAAATAACAAAGAACATGGGTATGAGTGTGCACATAATAGCAGCTTAGGCATAGTGTAGATCCAGAAAAAAGCCAAAGTCAGATAAGCTTTTCTCCAAATAGACTTTTAGGCAATTGAGTTAAAATGCCTGGTCAAAGCCACAGCAATGCTGATTTAAAGTGATTTTATGTTTGTGGAGCGAGCCTAATGTATTTTGCATTCCAATATAATTTCTACTAAATATTTTTTACCAAATACCTTGCTGAGTTGGTAGAAACAATAGAAATACATGTAAATATATTTAACAGAAAATGTGATGGAATATAATACTAAACTGAACAGACAACTGCTATAACTTTCATTTCAAATCTTCAAACATTTAGAATGGCTTCCATGTAAGCAACTGTAAACTGAATCGTGTGGAAAACTGAAGAAAGAATCATTAGTAGAAATGACATTCACCCTTCTTTATCAGAAAATGTTTATGCCTGATATAGCAACTTCTAAAACAAATTAGCCTGCCTATTGTAAACTATAAAATTCAAGTAAAAAAATGAAAAACTATGGAGCAACTCTTTTCAGGCATTATAAAACAGCAACATGAGACGCAGACAGCTCAGAGCAGGACACTCATGAAGTAAGTTCCATGATCACCTCGCTCTCTGCCCAGGGGCAGTTTTCCCACTGCAGTGTCGGGAGCTGAAGCCCAAACAGAGTCTTGCTAAGAAGCTAGAGAGACTAATGAGGCATCTCCCTTTATAAGGTAAAGCCTAATTCCTCTGTTTTTGAACTTGGGCTGTACTTATTGCTTCTAACAAATAGAATGTGACAGAAATGTTCTGGGACTTCCAATCTTAGGTCATAAAAAGCACTGTAGTTTCACCTTGCTCCTCGCATTGTCAACTTTGAGGGAAGCTAGTCACCATATCGTGAAGCCACTCAAGTAGGCCTTTGTAGAAACCCGGGGGGAGACAAGCTGAAGCCTCTCGCTAACATCCAGTACCAGTCTGTCGCTCATGTGGACCCTCCATGAGAGGAGAGGGACCTCCTGCCCCAGGAAAGCCTTCGGATGACTGCAGAACCAGATGACATCTTAATTTTACGAGACCCCCTGAAATAAAACCACCCAGCTGAGTCACTCTTAACTCCTGTGAGATAATAAATGTTTAGTGTTGCTTTAAGCCACCAAGGTGTGAGGAAATAGGTACATAGTAATTGATAACTGCTATGGCAGCATACCTCTATTAGGCTTTCCTATTGGGTCTTCATGCTTAGGTCTCACCACTCTGACTCCTCCCACCGTCTGGCACATCAGATCACACAGTTCCCGTCGTTCTTGTGTGCGTCAGCTCCTCCTTCAGCCTTCTGACTTCTTACCTCCCCTCTCACTGTCTGCCACTATTCCTTACTTTGTTTTCACGGCACTATATATACTTGAGTGAAATTTTATCCCCAGTCCTTGGACAGTATTTATAATATCCCAGGCAATGACAAACTCTGTGAGCACACAAAGGTAAAAAGCATATCAAAGAGAGCACTTAGCTCCATTTTGCTAAAAAGTATGAACCATAGGGACCTAAGAGAGGAGGTTATGCTTCTATCTGCCACAAGCTGACTACTTACTTCCCAATGGTTTCAGGACCTGTCACCTCCCCCCAGTCAGATAATTATGCAGAATAATAAGCTAAAAAATCATTTCCCATGCAGCCCAACAAATATTAACAAATTGTCTGCTTATCATTTATGACAAAGGAGTTTTCATTGATTTATAATACAGGATAATAAAATCTCTGAGAACAAAAACAAAAACCTCTTTTCAAAACAGGCAGTTGAGAAAAATAACTGACCTCAAAATCACTAACTCAGAGTTCCTCAGAAGCACGGTATGGGTACACTGGTGGTATGCATGATGATCTTAGGTATTACACAAACATTTTTAATTTAATAGTTGTTTTAATATAACTTAGAAAATACAACTAGTACATAAAGCCCTTGTTAAGGTAGTGCTAAGATTGAAAAGTGAACTGCTTAAGGGAAAACATTAAGTAAATAGTAGTAGAGATGGTAAAATTGTATAGCCAGAATCACAAGGATATCACTGGAATGACTCAGTTGAGGAGGAGGTTTCCTGGTTTATTAGGTGTGGAGTCTATGGCCAAGGCCAAAGCTCCTTGTGAGAACAGGAAAGGCCAAAAGGGGAACCAAGTGGCCAGTTGGCCTCATTGAATCATAGAGATCGTCCTTAATTTACTAAAAACACCTTAAACTTCAGGTCTTATATATTTCCCAGTGGTAGATGTAATTATTTAAGTGTATAATTTACTGACATTTTAGAAACAATGAAAAGTTCCCCCTGCAGTCTCTGCAGCCATAGATTAAGACCCACCTGTGAAGACTAGCCTCATCACACTCACTTAAAGATTGATCAGAGTCAGAAATGATAAGAACATGGTTTTAAAAAGTCTCAATCTGTTCAAATTATATGTAAAAGTGAGAAATAAAATACAAGTTATAGAAATCTTAGGCAATTCAAGTTAAAGCTATTCTTTCCTTTTTATATTGCAACTGTAATTAGAAATTGTTCTAAAATTTAAACAAACTTTTAACTTAAAAGTAAATAGCATACTTACCTTGGATGAGTTGGCACCAAAGGGTAGTGACTCTCCATAGTATCTGTGTTCAGCAAACACCAACATAGCTCTCAGTTCCTCAGCCACATCCCAAATGAACCTCTAGGAAGAATTTACAAAATCAGAGGATAAAATCAGGACATGAAAAAAGTCATTAAACTTTTTTATTACCTATATTTAAACATGTTAAATCAGACCAAAAAGAGGGCTCTGAAAACTGCCTGATTTATATTTATTCTACAGAAAATTGACATAATTGATCTCACACTGTATCAAAGCGAATCAATTAAAAACCAGCCCAAGTTGCTCAACGATGACTCATTCCAACTCACCTTATTCTGACACTCTAGCCATAGAATCAACATAATTTCTTAAAATTGTACTGTTTGTCAAATACCTTAGTAAGAGCTAAGGATATCTAAGTGCACTGTCTACTCTTAGACATTTACAACGTGAGAGAGAGAACAGTACACATACACACACCCAACACACTTGGTTTTCATATTAATCTTATTTACTTGAAAAGAAATAGTAACTAGCAATAGCCAATAAACTGACTGCTTGCAACGTGTCAAGCTGTGCCGTAAACACTTCATATATAGTATCAATTCAGTTCATTTCACAACAATCTGAGAGCTACCCATTTTGATTATTCCCATTGTACAGACAAGGTCACTGAGGCACAGGAGTTTAAATAACCTGCCACGGTCACATGGCTGGGAGGTGGCAGCGCCAAAATTCACGCATGGGCTGCCTGGCTCCAGAGCACAATCGCCCCGTGTTGTAAGACATTCTTATTTCCACACACACTGCTGCTCATTAATCAGTCACTGCAATTTTTCACTCATATCAGTGGTGTCCTCAGAATGTTCTCAACAAAGCATTCTAGGCATCCAACATCCATCGGTTAGCTTTAGATTTAGCATACAGTAAAACTATTTGTCATCCCTACCGTAGATTTTGGCTTTTTAATGTGTGGCTGCTCCCTAACAAAGATTAAGAAACTCCAAAAGTTTTTGTTTTAAATTTAAAAAACGACAATTTAAAAAGCTGTATGCATGTAAAGATGGAGAATTTAACCTGGTATCTGTGATGATCTCAATAACCTCACTTCTCCTCTCAACACCCTGCTCATTCCCTGCCATTTATCTCTACACCCTGTAACCTCCAGCTCAAGGGCATCATCCTCCGCCTGCCACACCCTGGCAGTGCAGATCACTCCCTCCTCTCAACACCACTGGGCTAGGTACAGATCTCTATTACTGAGTTGCAATAGTTGCTTACATGTGCGTCTTGCCCTTATCAGACTATGAGATTATTAAAGGTAAGGACCATCCATCACAGCAGCCAGACCTCTGTGGAGCTGACCCCAGGCTTTGAGAGGAAGCAATTTAATTGAACTGATTCACATTGTAACAAATGACTATCTGCCTCACCTTCAGGGGTATTTTATTTTTCATGAGGTCCAAGTAAAATATTAACATTTAGTAACATGATGTGCCTGCATTGCTGTAAGTGCCTGATTCTTATTTAGTCCTCACAATAACTCTATAAGCTAGACATTCTTATTATACCCATATAACAGATGAGAAAACTGAGGCACTGAATAAGAAACTCGCCCAGAGTCACACAGTGTAATGGTAAAACCAAAATTTAAACCTTATCAGTCGGCTGAAGTCTTCACTCTTGACTACTATGATATCCTGCCTCTCAATAAATGAATGTCCAGAATATGTGAATACACAACTGGAACATTTTAGTGAATGTGGAAAAGTGTGTAGGGCTGGGAAAGGACCAGGATCTGTCCTTCCAGGATCTGGCTCCATCTAGCCAGTTCTCTGGAATGTTCCTCCTACACTGTCTGTTCCCTTCTACCACTTCTGAGGTCAGACTCCTCAACAAGCCTGCAGTTCACTGCAGTGCCAGCGAGACCAGCGGGGGCCGGGAGAGGCAGGAACAGCTCCTGGCCTATGACACAGAAGAACAGGAGCTGGGACATCCCTGTGATTTTCCCTTGGCATAAAAGGGAAATCACACAGAAAGGGAAAGGCAGACAAGGCAAACTCAATTGTTTCACAGAATGAATACCAGGGCAGGCATCTGACAGAAAATAAGTTCTGATTCCATTCGTCTCTGATCTAGGAGAACAGACATCCTAGCCTCTCATTTCTCAGGGAATTGTTTTCTTTTCAAGTAACATATTTATACCGTTAACATTCATAAAGAAATAATCAGAAATGTGGCAGGCAATAACACAGTATAATTGGGTTCATATCTTTGATTTCAATTTAATTCAGCTCAACATTTACTGGGACATCCTGAGTACCAAGCACTGGCAGTGGAGAAAATAGGACTCAGTCCCACTTCAAGGTAATTCACATCTAGGTTTTTGGTAGAACGGTCACATTTTCTAGCCACAGCTCTGGCACATATCATATGTCCTTCTAAATTAGTTTGCTAATGAATTTCAGTATTATTATAAAAGATAATAGAAAATACAGTAAAGAAAGCAAGCTAACAACTATATAATTTTTACCCTCATAAATATAAGAAAAATCATAAAACAGTAAAGCTAAATTAAAATATAGCTACAACTTTAACTTTGTCAGTTCCTATTTGACAATTAAACTTGTATTTTTTCTTTGCATTGGCTTTGATCAGGATTTATTCATTCATTTATTGAATGAATATTTACTGAGTACCTATTATAAACCTAGCAGTCCTGCCCTGACTGGTGTAGCTCAGTGGATTGAGTGCGGGCTGGGAACCAAAGGGTCCCGGTTCGATTCCTAGTCAGGGCACATGCCTGGGTTGCAGGCCAGGTCCCCAGTGAGGGTCATGTGAGAGGCAACCATACATTGCTGTTTCTCTACCTCTCTTTCTCCCTCCCTTCCCCTCTCTCTAAAAATAAATAAATAAAATCTTAAAACAAACAAACAAACAACAACAAAAAAAAAAAACCTAGCAGTCCTGGACTCTGTGTTTAAGACTGAACAAACATATGAAAATTCATGCTTTTGTATTTACATTCTGGAGACCATAATATAAACAAAATTCAGTAAAATAACTATATGCCATAATATTCCCATTTCCATTTTCCTCATATCCTTGTTCACTCTAGAGAAAAACTACAATATAAATTTTTTTTAATTCAATTGTCTAAATATAGTATTTCATTCTTTTCATGCATAATTCTTTAAGGCTGAACATGCCGGCTTATTGGATATCCATCTTTAGTTTTTTGTGAAAAATATACTCGTAGGATTTTTTACTATTTTTCTATTGAGCTCATCTTGTCAGTTTTTAAAGAACTTCACAATTAAGTATAGTAATACTTGGTCATATATACTGCAGAATATTTTTCTAGTTATTTATGATAAAAGACAAATAGAGGATAGGAACCCCACAAATCTGCACATATCACATTATTGCAAAACCAGATAATGTCCCCTTCATTTCCAGTGCAGGAAAGTATGGATCCGCCCTCTTTCTTCCAGTGTTGACCAGCTATTAGGTAAAGCTGATTAAAAGTTTTATCAGTCTTAGCCCTGGCTGGTGTAGCTCAGTGGACTGAGCGTGGGCTGGGAACCAAATGGTCCTGGTTCGATTCCCAGTCAGGGTACCTGCCTGGATTGTGGGCCAGGTCCCCAGTGAGGGCCATGTGAGGAGCAACCATACATTACTGTTTCTCTCCCTCTCTGTCTCCCTCCCTTCCCCTCTCTCTAAAAATAAATAAATAAAATCTTAAAAAAAAAAACCACAAAACTTAAAAAAAAAAAGTTTTTATCAGTCTTAAATCCAAAGTGATAAACCTGTGGCAAAAACAAAACAGACAAGACACATATTTCAAAAGAAAGTAATTAAATGAAATCAACAAGAGTAATTAAATTTATTCTTCCATTAAAATCAACCTATGCTACAAAAATCACAAAAATTTAAACTTCATTTGATTTATTATTAGTAGCAATATTGATACTGTTATTTTCTTTACATTGTAAGAGAAAACAAAATTATTTTCTTTATATTGTAAACTAAAGCAATGTTATCGGTGATCAAGACTTTCAGTATGAGAGAAAAGATACAATTATAAAATCAAGTAACTACTTTAAAACACAATAATGTTAAAATTGAATTGGAAATACTGATATGAACTGATTAATTTTTAAAAATTTATTGATTTTATTGGGATGACATTGGACAATAAAATTACATGGGTTCGGACTGTGCAATTCTATAATATATCATTTGAATATTGTATTGTGTGTTCACTACCCCAAGTCAAGTCTCCTTTGGTCTCCATTTATCCCCCCTTTCCCTTCTTCTATCTCTCTCTGCCCCTTCTTCTTCTGGCGATCATCATACTGTTTCCCATGTCTATGAGTTTTGGGTTTGTGTTTGTTTGTTGGTTGGTTGCTTGGTTGGTGTTTTCTTGCTTAATGCCTTCACCTTTATCACCCAGCTTCCCAACTCCTTCCCTCTGAGAGCTGCCATTCCATTTCATATGAGTCTGTTTTGGTTTTTGGGGGCTTTTTTGGTGAACCCATTAATTTTTAAGATGTAGATATCTCTTACCATGTGAATTTTCATTATTCAAACTTTCAATACCAAAACTCAAAA
>PVJI01030016.1:0-14656 GCA_004026765.1 Micronycteris hirsuta | reverse complement strand
GGTGAGCAGGAGAGGGGACCAGACCATGGTGGAGACCATCCCTGAGTCCTGCCTTCTGTGGCCCCACAGCTGAAGCAGAGCTTCCCCCAAACCTCTCTCTTCCCCTCTTCATACTCTGAGAGAGGGAGGGCCCACTCATGCAAATGAGATCCCCTGATTCCTGATCCCTCACTGGGCCCTCGGTCTGATACCTGTGCCCGGGGATTTCAGGGGGGTGGGGGGTAGGGATGAGCCTGTGTGAGGCCCAGGGCATGGCAAAGTCACAGCTGTGTGCCCTGAGCAGAAGGCACCAGGCAATGCCAAGTCACAGGTCCCAGCTCGGATTACCCCTGACCTCCAGGAACAGTTCCTGAGCGCCCCCTGGTGCCCAGACATAGACACGCCATTGTGTGACAAGCTGACTGAGGCCCATCACAGACAGACCCTGCCTCCCACAGCCCTGTTCACTCACCTGCTCCCTTAGGGACAGTCCTGGTGCCCCTTTATGGGAGGGTCCCCATCACTCCGCGACACATTCATGTTCTACTCAGACCCCTCAGGGTGAGTCGGCCCACGTGCCCCTCGGCTGGTCCGTGGTGTGCACCGCGCTGCTCTCACTCATGCCGTCTTTCCCGGAGCGGGATCAGGCCCAGAGCAGTGACTGTCCCAGGGCGGCGTGAGCCCTACTTCAGGACAGTTTTATGTTTCACTGTGATTCCTCCCTCATTAGAAATTAATCACTGTTTCTCCAAGGCACAAAAAGTGGACATTCTTTCAATGTCCTTCCTTTTTTTCAGCAGACGATAAGTATATCTTCATTCATATAATTTTGGCCAAATTTTACCTATTAACTGGTATCTTCATTATTTTATAAATTGAATGAGTAATTCACAGTGGTCCCATTTATATTTGAATAAGAGTCAGGTATCTGATTTTTTGAGTCAGGCCCTCTCTGATCCTAGACCCCTGGACACAGATGGGACGGTGACAGTGATAGGACCACCTGTGGCCAGGACCTTGTGACTGGGGGTCCTCAGACATGACTTCAAGGTCACCTAGGGAAGGAGTTTAGGGAATAAAAACAGAAGGGGACGCATCATGGATTGATGTGCTGGTCCTGGTGCTGGTCCTCTGGGACTGTCCTCCCCTGAGGGAGGGGCAGGTGAAGCAGAGGCTCCCAGGGGATGTGGGCAGGGTCCCCTTTCCCACTTGTAACCCTGCTCCCCTGTGTTAGTCCCTCGGGGAAAGGAGGCCGTACTTCGGACTTTCTGCTGCCCCCGCCCTTTCCTAAGGATACTTCATTCAGACCATTCCTCAGGGAGGGGAGGGGGTGTGGCCCTCCTCAGAGCTGAGCTTTTGGAGAACATTAAAAAGGTTGGGGGTCAGAGCTGCTCATGTGAGACTGGAACCTGACCCCACGATGTGTGTTAAAACTCTGAAGTATTAGAGAAATTGTAACACAGTTCTTACCGTCACAGGTAGTTATGTACTTACAGTCCCTCATCACTCCACCCCGTCACACCTGTCGTTTCCCTGGCTGGCTAGTGGCTCTGGGACAGGACAACCTTTTATTCAGTGAATCCCCACAGGCTCCTGTGCAGATGATCAAACATACTAAATCCGCCCCCCGCAGGGTCCCGGGCTAACAGTGCTTGTTATAAGAGCAGCTTTCTGACGCCCTATGGACCTGAGCCTGTACTCCGTCATTGTAATCACCCGCTGAGGCAGGTCTGATGTTCTCAGCAAACACACATTCTCAGGAGGAGGAAGTGTTCGCATGTTCTGAGACACGCAGCCCACCCTGCCTGGGTCTGTGACCTCCAGACTGACGCTGTGCAGGGACTCGTGTGTCTCAGGGATGAACAGTAAACACGTCAACGGCTTCTCCATGCAAGTGACACTGGAGCTCGTGCTGCCTGTCACTACCAACCCCAGTGAGCACAGGCAGAGGTTGAGTCTCTATGGGCGCTGTATTCACATGGGCCGCCATCTGAGAAGAGGGCAGGTTCCCTCCCTAAAAGAACCTTCTAACATTTTCTTTGCTGGAGAATGTTTTTATAACAGGGAATAAACAAGGTATGGTGAGAGGTTTTGAAATTCCAGGAGAATTAGGTGAAAGAAAATGCAACATTCTCTCCCTGTGACCCGTGGTCCTCTGTCTCTCCCTGGAACACAAGGGCCCGGAGGCCTCCACTGTCCCCAGGCAGTGGTCTTCAGCGGTGCCCCAGGAGGTTGGCAGTTTCTCCCAGGAGCCAAGATGGGCCTTATCTATAGTTTCTGAAACAAAAGCTTTAACATATGCATTACTCACTAGGCTTATAACTATTGACCTTAAACTAAAATTTTCCAACTCTTGCATCCTCTATCACAAGTACTCAAAGGAGGATGGACACACCTTTTTAAGAAGAAGCAGTAATTACACTGTCACATTACAGAGACTGGCTGTGGGTGGTGGGGAGTGGACGACACCCTGGGAGGTGAGAGTAGGAAACACGTAGGGAGTGAACTGAAGCTGGTCCACAGTGTTAACGATCCTCCCTAGACACAGAGCCCTGGAATGAAACTCAAGCAAGAACTCGTCCCCTTTTCCTGAAAACTAACGTGGAGATGGAGTTGAGTCCTGCAGAGGCAGGGGGAGAGCAGAGGAGGTGAGGGAGCAGCAGCGGTGGACAGGAGGGGAGGGACGGTATGCGGGGCCTGGTCAGTGCGCGTCTGCTGGACCTGGTTCCCTTTACCTGTGTCGGCTGCTCCGGGGACAGAGGACACTGTGTCTATGACCAGGGTGAGTGTTGACCTATCACAGTGGATGCGTCATTAGCAACACAATATTGTCACTTTAAGGTGTAAGGTTTGTGGGTGAACATGACTGTCTTTCTTTTGTCCTTTCTTTGTCCTTGCATGAAGACATACTTATTGACTTTAGAGGGAGATAAGTAAGGGAGGGAGAGAGAGAAACACCAATTGGAGAGAGAGACAATGGCCTGTTGCCTCCCGCACCTGCCCGGACCAGGGACTGAACCCACAACCTAGGCATATGCCTTGATGGGGAAAACAAACCCCGACCCTTTATGAGATGATAACCCAACCGACTGCACCACAGCGGCCAGGGAAAACACTTTCTAGTTGCGGACGCTGTGTTCATTTGTTACCTTCCTCCTACCCTGTAGGCGTGGGCAGCGGGGCTCCATCACCTCACTACTGTGAGGCCCTGGAATGCCCTGTACTCCTGACTGAGTCACTCATTCCTGTTCAAGAACAGGGCCTACGGAGGAGCGCCCCCTGCAGGCACATCTGCAGAAGTTCTCATTAAAAACTCCTCAGAGACAAGGTCTGTGGGCCCAGGGGTTTTTGTCTCACTTCCTTGTCACCTGAGCCACTGTGAGTAACTGTAGCTGCTCCCACTACCATGACCTGTACCACAGTGATAGTCGGCCTTGTCCTCAGGCTACAGCCCAGAGATGAGCAGGAGCCCTGCATTGGCCAAGGTGTCTTTGGATCCAGAGAAGCGGCTGGGGACTCCGGAGCCCTGGTGCTTTCTTGAGTCTGAGTAGTAGTACAGCAGGTACCGGGGAGGGCTCCCTGGCTTCTGCTGGTACCAGTATATGTACTAGCCAGCAACACTGAAGCCACTGCTGAAGGTGCAGGTGAGTTTGACTGTTGCTCCCGGAGAGGCAGAGAGGGAGGGCAGCTGAGTCAGCACAGGCTGGGAGAAGGAACCTGCAGACACACAGTCATGGTTATTTTACACAAGATATAGAAAAACTGTCTTAGAATTCTGAGTCAGGGGGGTGTGATGTTAGGAGCTCCATGTGTCCCCGAGGTCCGTCCCTACCTGTGCAGTGAGAAAGGAGCACGAGGAGGACAAGTGTCCAGGCCATGGTGCACACAGCCCCTGCGCCCACAGTGGGGCTGGGCTGCCCAGGCCTCCTTTTCTTCCCCACCCTCTGCCAGGGGAGCGGCTGTCCATGCAAATATGTGTCCATCCAGGGGCTGCCCAGCCCCTCCCTGAGCCCTGGTGCTGCAGCTCAGCTCACAACCCAGAATGAGAAGGATGGAGTTCTGCTTCCCTTGGGAGAGTCCTTGAAGGAAGCACCCACTGAGACCACGCACAAGTGGGCTCAAGGGACTCTGCAATGTCAGAGTGAGAACAGCTGCTGTTCCTCATTGGGGAACAAAACCCGCCCTGAGACCCAGGCCCCACTGAGTGAATGGTGCTCAGTGAGCCTTGTGTAGGTAACTCAGGACAGTCCTATAGCACCCCATCTGGTCGTAGGGCACACACCTGGGGACCAGCTGGGTGCTGTACCACACCAGGTCACTCTTTGTAGTCACATATCCATGGACTGATTCCTAAAGGTGAACCTGACACACGATGCAGGCATTGCATTCTGGGTATGGCTCTGAAGCAGAGGAAAACACTAAGTCAAAAAGATATGTGTGCCCTGTGTCCACGGCAGCATTTTCATAACAGCCAAGACAAGGAAACGTCCTACATGTTCATCAATGTATGAATACATATATGTGAATATATAGGAATGTTATCCATTTCAAAAATTACATAGACCTTTGTCGAAATAAACTGAGTGACATCAGTCTGACAGAGATGACAACACCATGTGACTGCACTCCTAGGTGTAATTTAGAAACTGAGAGAGCAGATGACTGTAGTACTTTGTAAATAGGCAGCAACCCAAAGTTTATAGAAAGCTGTGTAGAAACCTATACATTCCTGAAGGTCCAAAATGTATCCTCAGAAAACATGTGTTTGTGGAAATTTCTTCCAACCTCTGGCTGCCGTTGGAAGTCAGATCACAGTTTTCAGTAACGACCTGAGACAGTAAATCTGTTTCTGACTTTCCCTGGATTTGTGAATGGCAGTTTGGGAAACACTGTGTCCTGGAATGTTAACTTGATTGAGTATATAAGAGATATTCTCAGGAATAAGGTCATAATCATAGAAGTATAGATACTTCTCAACCTTAATATTGATTAAAATCCCCTGTGGACCAGCACAGAATCTTGAACCAACACAAGTCTTTGACTCAGTGGGACAAGCGTGGGAGCTCTAGCAAGCTTTCAGCGATGCTCCCATTTCAATGCTAAAGAAAACATTCAGGGGTCTGCAAGGGTCAATTCCATGAAATGGTGGTGTGTTTTTTGGTTTGTGGTTCCCTGCCTGGGGCTGCAGTGCTGGGGCTGACCACCAGGGGCAGCCTGTGCCTGCCAGGCTCAAAGGAGAAATGGGGCAGGGAAGGACAGGCTGGGCAGCCTCCAGCTTCCAAATAACATGCACAGTTACTATGAGCCCATGTCCACAATGTGAGAAGCTCAGAGGCAAGAGTGGCTTTGAGACTCTATCATTCTCGATCCAGCTACTTTGCCTAAAAAATTCACGCTGAACTGAGGCCCTGGTGGGCCTGGGGGTTGTGGAATTTAGAAACTGAGAGAGCAGATGACTGTAGTACTTTGTAAATAGGCAGCAACCCAAAGTTTATAGAAAGCTGTGTAGAAACCTATACATTCCTGAAGGTCCAAAATGCATCCTCAGAAAACATGTGTTTGTGGAAATTTCATGTGACGGGACACCCAGGGTCCTCTGTTTCTAGAAGCTCACGGCCTGGAGGGGCAGGTGGGAAATGACAGGAAAGCCAGTCTCTGTAGGAAAGGAGAGCATGTGCTCTAGTGAAACAAAGCAGGTGCTGGAGGGAGCGCAGGACCCCAGGTGAGTCTACAGGGCTTGCTTGGTGGCACTTGTACTGTGAGCGGGAGGAGCCAGCCCTGCACACCTCTTGGAACAGTATGCCCGGGGAAACTCAAGTCAGAGACTCAGAGGCAGAGGAGAATTCAGCCAGTGGCTGGAGAGAGAGCTGGGCCTGGGGCTGGAAGGTAGAGGTAGGTGGGGCCAGGCCAGGCCTAAAGGGGTGTGAGTGACAGCATCGCCCTAAGTCAGCACTGAGGAGACAAGACACGGAGTATCTCACAGTCTCTGTGACCTGGACCTCTCCAGCTCAGCTGGAGGACTTGGCCTAAAGATCTCCTGGGAAGCTGGGCTGTGGTTATAGACAGGAGAGACCTGGCTCTTCTTTCTGATGCATGTAAAGAATTACAGATCAGCAATCCTAACAGCGTGCAATCAGGGTTTATTAGTGATCCGTTCCCATGGAAGAAACAGGTCTAGCTAAGTGGTGGGGTGGGGGTCAAATGTACAGGTTCAGGGCAAAGCAGGGTGAGGAAAGTAAGGGTGGCCGAAGGCCATGGTGGCCAGAGGCAAGGTGACATGAGGCCATGAGGCCAGGGAACGAAGAGAGGGAGTCCTTTGTTCTGAGGACTGACCAAGAAGGTACATATTGATTGACAGATAAAGGTGGTGCCAGGTGTCCCGGGGGGCGTGGCTACCCAAAGGTAGGTATGTGTTGGGGTCTGTTAGCCCAAATCCTTATCTTGCTCCAAACTCCATTTGTTCATCTTGTTTTAAAAAGATATGTGACAGGAGGCAGTGAATTAAAGTTGGGGCAGTTCTCCAAGTTATTTATGGGGTCTCTCTGTAAGCACTAGGGACTCCCTCCTAAAACAGAGAGTGAACAGAGGCAGGCAATTAACCAAAGTTGTTTCATGAGCTCCTTCTCTGGGCGCTGTGGCCCGTCCTCTCCCCGTTTCCAGGCCTTGGGATGAAAGCACAGTTTGCAAGGCGTTCTTTCCCAGGCAGTGAAAACCACACATAGAATTGTAAGGGCTCCGCTCCTCCCGCGATGCCGTGGTGTTTCTTGTGATGTTGGCACACCTGGCAATATCACCGGGCCAGGCTCAGGACTGCTGAGTCAGTGTGTGGGCCGTGTCTCCCTCCTCCTCCCTGCCTCAGTTTACTGTCCCTCCTACCTGAGTGCTAAAAGGCGCTGGCTGACAACCAGGACACTAGACACAGGCCTGCAACAGCAGCACCGTCTCAGAGCGCTTCCTGTGCCGGCTCCTCCTCAGTCTCAGCTGGGAGTCTACACGGCTGGGGTCTGACCCTGACCGACCACGGTTATCGGCAGGATGCAGATGACTGTGCGTTTCAGGTCTTTTCTGTCTGTGGGCCCGGACCCTCTGTGGGTTCCCTGCACTGGGGCCTGGTAGGGGTGGTCACTGCATCTGATCTTGCTTCTCCCAGCATTACTAAGGGTGGGGAATCCTGTGATACTGGACACAAGCTTATCACCACTAAGCCTGTGTCAATTGCTACCATACACAGTATCCCCAAGACAAGCAAGGTGTCTCCCATCCACAGAAAGGCTCAGCTGGTCCAAGCTTCCCCAGCTCAGACTCAGGAGGGGCGATCATCCTCATTCGGCACCACCTGCAAATGCAGACACCCCAGTGTCCTGTGCTGTCCCCCAACAGGCTTACAGGATACATTGACTACAGTGGGCTCGGCGGATCCACAGCCCTTCTCCGCTCTCCTGAGCCTCGTGAGTGGCAGATGTGGTCACAGCCAGGGGCAGCTGGATGGATTTGGGGTCCCGCCCTCTCAGAAGCACCGCACCCCACCCCCGAGAGACCCTGTCTGTAATAATGAGGTGGGTGAGAGGTGGTGCAGGGAGATGTGATGGAGGAGAGTCAGCAGCAGCTCAGGGGAGACGCAGGGCTGGGACTCAAATCTGTGTCCATGGCACCTGGAGACTGGAGAGACTGAGATCCCTGGGGGAGGCCCAGATGGCATTCCCAGCCAGGTCAGGTCAAGCCACTCTGAGAGGGACAATTGAGCCACCTACAGACAGTTGTTTACACAAGTAGGATCTGAAGCCACACAAACAGCCAAACCTGTCCTGGGGGACAGGAAGGAGGAACAGGGATGTGCTCCTGAGGGGCCATGTCCGGGAACCCCTCAGCCGCTCACCTGTGCAGAGAGAAGGGTGAAGAGAGGAAGACTCCAGGCCAGGGCTGGAGTGTGCCCAGTGTTGTCTTCCTGACACATGACTGTGTGACATAACTCCACCACACATCTCTGGCCCTCATTCAAACGTTTTATCGGATGCGTCTTCTCCAGCTGAGTGTCCCCAAACCCTGCATGTCTCCAGCCTCACGGACATCTGGGCATGACCCTCCTCATGGTGGGATGAAGAGAAAGGTTGAGAATACAGATCCTGCCTTAGTGACGGAGGAGCCCCCCTTTTTTTAAATCCTCACCTAAGCTTGTCTATTGGTTTGAGAGACAGAGGAAGGGGGTGGGGGGAGAGAGAGAGAGACATTGATGTGAGAAAGAAACATTGACTGGTTGCTTCCCATACAGTAAACTCGCAACCTGGTATGTGCCCTGACTAGGTATCAAACCTGCAACCTCTCTGGTGCACAGAATGAGGCTCCAACAAACTAAGCCACTCAGCCAGGGCCCGAGACAGCCTTTTGCTCAAGTCCTGGTGCACACGGAGAGGTCACACAATCATATTTCAGTGTGGAGGGGATTCTGGTGGCTCAGCGTCCCTGTAGCCAGAGAAACCCGCCTCCCCTGAGCCCCAGGAGGAGAGAACAGGTCCCAGAAACAGGCTACAACGGGCACAGGCGGACAGAACTAAACTCACTGTTACAGCAGTTTCCTGGGATGCGGGTCTGGGGCACGCGGGACCCCCTGACACACCAGAAGCCCTCAGCCCACTCATACCTCGGATCCAGGCCTGGACCCTGGGCTGGGCACGGGGGGCGTTCAATCACCTCCTGCTTGTCTATCACGCCCCTGGAGGGTTTGGTAGCCCTGAGACCTGATTTAGGCCTGTGTAGACAGGAGCGGGGTGAAAAGATATTAACAATGGAGAAACAAAATATTTAACTATGGACAATAAGAAAAACTGTCGCACAGCCATGTGTCCTGCGAAAAATGTTGCCCACTGAAGAGGTGACAACCAGTGCCACCCTGAGTTAGACTTAGTCTTAGGCTGATCAGGAGTGACATCCCCTGGCAGAGAGAGCACAGCGAGGGTTTTAGTCTCACTTCCCCGTGACTTTGCAGCACCGTGTAAGTATTACTGCTGCCGTCCCATGTAGCACAGTAATAGTCGGCCTCGTCCTCAGGCTGCAGCCCCGAGATGGTCAGGAGCCCCGCATTGGCGGAGGCATCTTTGGATCCAGAGAAGCGGCTGGGGACCCCAGAGCCCTGGTACTTGTCTGAGTCTGATTTATACCTCAGGAGGTACCGGGGAGGGCTCCCTGTGTTCTGCTGGAACCAGTGTATGTGGTAGTCGCCAACGCTGAAGCCACTGCTGAGGGTGCAGGAGAGTCTAGCTGATGCTCCCAGAGATGCAGAGAGGGAGGGCGGCTGAGTCAGCACAGGCTGGGACAGGGAACCTGCAAGCACAGAGACGTCAGCGGGAAGAGAAGGGTCAGGGTGCAGGTGCTCCGTGTCCTTGAGGCCCGTCCCTACCTGTGCAGTGACAGAGGAACAGGAGGAGGAGTGGAGCCCAGGCCATGGTGCGCACAGCCGTGCTGATGCCGGGAGCGGGAGCTCTGTTGTCCGGGCTTCTTTTATCTCCCTGGCTGGTCTCAAAGAGGAGGGGCGGCTCACACAAATTTGTTTCCCTTCCTGGAGAACCTGCACCACCCTGACCCACCCCTGACGTCTGACTTGTTGCTGTGGACACACCAGAGTCTTAGGGCGAGTGTCCGAGTGTCCCTGTGGGAGGCACTGGGAGGAAGCAGCTGCTGGGACCCTCCACAGACCAGTGAGCAGGTGACTGTACCCAGCCCTGAGGACGCAGCTGCTGCGTCCCCACCAGCAAACAGGTACGACGGCCTCAGCCCTCGGGACTTGGGGAGATTGCACAGCAGGCAGCGCCCGTGGGCCCTGGGAAGGCCCAGTCTGCCCCCTGTTGCCCACCTTTCAAACTTCAGCCTGTGTACGGAAATGATGTCACAGAGGTAGGCCTGACAGTGGGGTCACTGTCATCATTGCAGCATCCAGGGGCCACAACCCCTGCTGTGTCCCTAGGGAACTGATATTAATAAATAGCCCTTCCTGTGGAGCGAGTTCCTAGGCTACTGGAGTAAGCGAGGTGGACACGTGACCACTGTCCCAGGCAGACCTGGAGGAGGTGAGCATGCAGAGGACTCTGGGAGCAAAACCCCGAGGAGACACAGGGAGGAGTGGATGGTGATCTGGGTCTGAATGGCCAGTGAGGGACCAGCTGGTGCACAAACAAAGGGCCCAATGTTCTGAGAAGACAAGAGGATTCTTAAGAGTTTAGCAGAATCTGCAAACACTCAGCAACATGAAACAGAGTCCGTTTGATGAACAGGTGACAGACCACACAGACACCCATGGCACTGGCCTGGTGGCATGAAGGCTGCTGGGCAGGGAACAGCAATGTAGCCAGATTGCAGAGAGCTGTCTCCGTCATAGGGCAGGCACAGAGGTAAATTTAGGACAACTTAATGAGGTATGGTTTTCCTACAATCAGTGGCCCATAATTAAATGTGTTATGTGCTAAGTCCTCACATGTGTGTATATCCATGAATCCATCAGCACAATCAAGATGATAAATATATCTGCCACCCTCAGAAATGTCCACATGTCCTCTTTGAAGTCTCTCCTTCCTGCCACCCTCTCCCCAATCTCTAATCAATCTCTGGTCTTCCTTTTATCATTTGCATTTCCTAGCTTTGTATAGAAATGGAATCTTATTTTCCTGTTTTCTTGTTTCCCTCATTCAGCGTTTTGTGAGGTCCGGCATGGCCTGCACGCACACACAGGTTGTTCCTTGTGAAGAGCACCCACTGCACAGCTGTGTGCGGTGTGCTGTCCATTTGCCGGCTGAAGGGCACGTGGGGTGTTTCTGCTTGGGGACAGTTGTGCATAAAATGTTACTTACATTATAAATCAGTTAGTCATCAACTTATACTTGTGTGTCATGATGTAAGTATCAATGATGTCAGTGTTTAATATTAATGAATATAAGTTTGGTGTACAAATTCATGTACATTATGAGTGAATAGAGTCACTGTGCATCTCTGTGAACATGTCTTTGCACGGACATGCACTTCATTTTTCATGGAAAATACAACAGCTGATTCACAGGGGAGGTGTCGCGAATTCTGGCCAGCAGGATTTGTATGCTGACGCGGGGTAGCTCGGACCCGCCGATACCCGTGGGTGACCGTGACCCAATGCGTGTATGAATCTCATACCAAGACACGTGGGGAAAGAGATACAGGAGCCACGTGGCTGATTCCTCCCATCTCAGGAAAAAGCCCCGTGGCTTGCCCAGCCAGGGTTTTTATCAGGGGCATTAGCACACATTTACATTGGATTGATTATTCATTGGATTAAGCAGAACAGGTAGGATTACTCATAGCAGGGCATTAGGATATTAATTCAGATCTGGTGGCAGATAGGATCAAGTTAAAGTAATATGCAGGGCTCAGCAAGCTAGAACTTTTTAAGATTCATCTTTGCCAAATTCCTATTAGAGAATTCCCATTCCACAGACATGATCCACACTTGTTCACACGGCAATCACACGGAGCTGTGCTCAAAATGTGTAAATTCTGGACCATGTGTGTTAACACGCGTGTGGAAATCACTGCCACAGTATGCCATGGCAGTGTGTAAATAATTTTACACGTAGTTTTACAATGGACTAGAAATTCCGGGACCGCACGTCCCCTCCATTATCATCTTGGAGAGACCATGAGCTATGGCCCGATAGCCGTTTATTCTTGTTTCTCGGACACATTACCTCTGAATGCTCTTCATTAACTATGCATGGATTGTAGGTTTACATTAGGTGGTAGATGCCCAAGACAGTGCATGAAGAGAATAGATATGCAAATAGAAAGACAATAGGCTTGGGCCGACTCACTGGTCTGAGGAAGCTAGGCATGCATTAGCATAAGTTCTTTTGATTCAGGGAGAGAGAGGTCCCAGCAAGGGCAAGCTTTAAATCTAAGAAATATGCCATCCTGATTTACCAACAGGAAAGTCCGCTGTCACACACGTGGGTCCTGCTTGCCATCCTATGTTTCACGGGAGCCTTGCTCCCTTAGATGTGAAACATTAGAGCTACAATTCCCATGGTGGGATGCATGAATTTCCTTTAGGGAGGCATACATTCAACCTCATGAAAAACTTTCAAGCTCTTTTCCAAAGCAGTTTTTCTATGCACATCCCCCCACAAGTATTCAGGAGTTATTGGGCCACGCACCCTCCAAAGCTGGCATGGTAAGGCATTTTACGTGCACCCATTCTGCTGTATGCGTAGTGATATTCTTGTTTCATTTTCTATTTCCACATGCTGTAATGATGCTGAACACAAGGCCATGTCCTAATTTGCCGTCATAGGCCATCTTTGGTAAGCTGTCTGCCTAAATTGAATTGAATTGCCTTCTAATTTTAAACTGTAGGAGTTCTTTGTATATATTGATAGAAGCCTCTATTATAGATATGGTTTTGCATATACATTTCCTCTGGTTATCGATTAATGCCTGTTCACTAAGTTTGACTGAATGATGCCACTTTATCTTCCCTACAAGCATTCACAGAACAGCGTGTCTTGCACGCAGGCCCCCTGGCTGGTCCCTGGGGGTGACCATGCTGGTCCGTGACGAGGTCGTGTTCTTTGTGCGGTAAAGACAGGTCAGGACGTTTCTCTCTGTGGTTAGCTTTCCCTTTGGAGAAGCAAGGTCAAGCTCAGGGCTGTGACCATCATCTGGTCAGTGTCTGTCAGACAGTCTCACACACTCACTCACACGCACACTCACACACACGACCTGGCATGACGATCTTCCCTGAGTCACCCTGTGGCACTGTGGATGGCCAGATGATGGATTTCACCTTCTGTTCCCCGGATCTTTTACTACAGAAAATGTGTTGTCATTCTGCCCGTTTGGGACTGTCATTGTTTTTATTATGTTGGTATACATTTTGGTTTGTAATGTTTGAGGGTCATCATGGCCATTTTATATAAAATGGGAAGGGGCTATAGTGTAAACCAGACACCCCGGGACTTAGGTCTGTCGTTATCATCAGTAAGTTGTGTGCAGCCTCCTGAATGTGTCAGAAGCTGGACACAGTGAGGTCCTGGGTTTTTGTCCCACTTCCTCATGTGTCTCTGTCACTGTGCTAAGTGCTGCTTTCATACACCTGACAGTAATAATCGGCCTCATCCTCAGGCTACAGCCCCGAGATGAGCAAATGTGCTGCGTTGGTTGAGGTGTCTTTGGATCCAGAGACTCGACTGGGGACCCCAGGTCCCAGCTTCTTGTCCGAGTCTGAGTAGTAGTACAGGGAAAACCAGGGGGCACTCCCTGGCTTCTGCTGGTACCAATAAATGCCTTTACCACCAACATTGATGTCACTGCTCAGGGTGCAGGTGAGTCTGGCTGTGGCTCCCAGAGATTCAGACACGGAGGGCGGCTGACTCAGCACAGACTGGGAGAGGGGACCTGCAGACACACAGACACGGGTGATTGAACAGAATGGTCAGGGCGCAGGTGCTGTGGGTCTCTGGTTCCCGTCCCTACCTGTGCAGTGACAGAGGAGTGCAAGGAGCACAGGGGCCCAGGCCATGGTGAGCAGGCTGCTCCTCAGTGCACACAGCTGGGGCTGGGCTGCCCAGGCCTCTCTTATCCCCTCCCAGCTGGCTCCATAGAGGAGGGGCTGCTCATGCAAATGAGTCCCCATTATTTGCATTTTCCCCAGGTCCACCCACAGGATCTAGAGCCCTTGCTGGGGGTGGCCAACCTGACACACTAGTTTCCCCCTCGGTAAAGCTGGGAGAAAGAAGTTCTGGGACCACATGGAGGGCCACGTGCAGGGAGCTGAGCTGGGCCCACAGAGAACGGGCCCACCCTGTCCTCACAGGAATCAAAGTGCCCAGTGCTGAGGGCTCCTGTCACTGGAGGGCAGCCTAGCCTGGAGCTCCTGTTTGCAGAGTTGGTCTCATGGCGCCCTCTGCTGGTCATCAGGCAAACAATTCTGCTTTCAAGCTGATCCAACATCTAGCCTTCACCTGTCTCCTTGACTCTCGTGTTTCCAACGCTTAAGAGTCACTGGTACAGGGGACAAGAGTCATCCTTACATGGATGATATAAACACAGTCCTGCTGTGACCATCACATATTCAGGCACACATGACTCCTGACCCAGGAGAACCTGAGGACTGCTGTAGAGTGAGGTCACATGAGGACAGCAGAGAGCAGAGTGGATATGGGACCAGGCAAGGCCAGAGCCTGGGTCACTGCAGCAGGAAGACCCTGGCAGAGGGGGGTGGAGGGGGCTCCAGACGTATACCCCCAGTTCTGGGTCCTCTGCCGTCTTTTTTCACTCTCAGAAGGAGGCTGGGTTGTGAGCTCTGAGTTTGTCCTTCGAAAGGAAGCACCTGCTGTCACCTCTAGCTGCCAGAGAGCACGGGTCAGGGCTCATCAGTTAGAATCATTGCAGTTGTTTCAGGCCTAGCAGCACTGAGAAGATCCACAGCGCCCCCTGGTGACCTTCAAAGAGAATGTTAATGGTAGGAATTCAGCAGAACACAGGGTAGTGGGACAGGGTTGGGTTTTCTTGAAGTTCCTTCCCCTCTTTCTTCCTTTCTTCTTTGAATCCTCCCTTCCTCCCTTCCTTCTTTCATTAACCCATGCTCCTGAGGGCCAATTTGATGCTGACAAGGATCCCAGTTTGGGCTGCGGTCAAGAGGGAAACTTCCTTCAGTACCAAC
>PVJI01030015.1:0-14657 GCA_004026765.1 Micronycteris hirsuta | reverse complement strand
AGAATAGTATAGGAAATTTAGAAGCCAAAGAACTTATGTGTATGACCCATGAACAAAAACTAAAGGGTGGAGAATGGGGGGGGGGTGCAGGGCAGAGGGGAATAAAGGGGGGAAAATTGGACAACTGTAATAGCATAATCAATAAAATATATTTTTTACAAAATAAATTATTGACAACAAAAATGCATGGACTTGTGTAATTAAACAATTTTATAATATAAAAAGAAGAAAAAGAAATAGAGAAAGCGAGGAACATAGATATAAAACAATAAAATGGCAATAAATAAGTATCCATAACAACCTTAAATATAAATGGATTAAATGCTCCAATGAAAAGATATAGGTTAGCTGCTAAGAATCCCGAAACACCAATTCAAAACAACCTATGCACCCCAATGTTCATAGCAGCACAATTTACAATAGCCAAGTGCTAGAAAACAACCTAAGTGCCTATCAGTAAATGAGTGGATCAAAAAGTTGTAGTACATTTATACAAAGGAACACTGCAGTAGAAAGAAAGAAGGAGCTCCTACCCTTTGCAACAGCATGGATGGAACTGGAGAGCATTATGCTAAGTGAAATAAGCCAGGTGGTAAAAGACAAATACCATATGATTTCACCTTTAACTGGAACATAATCGACAAAAGGAAAAAGCAAACAAAATTTAACCAGAGAAATTGAAATTAAGAACAACCTAACAATAGCCAGAGGGGAGGGGGGAGGGGACAGTGAGGGGAAGGGTTTCAGGAACTACTATAAAGGACACATGAACAAAACCAAGGGGGAGGGTGGAAGCAAGGGAGGGAGGTGAGTTTCGCTGGAGTGGGGCAGAGTGGTGGGGGGAAAATGCAGACAACTGTAATTGAACAAAAATAAAGTAATTTAAAAAAGATATAGGGTAGCTGAATGGATAGGAAAACATGAGCCATATTTGTGCTGTCCTCGAGACCCACATAAGAACAAAATATTCACACAGGCTGAAAGGGAAGGAATGGGAAAGATATATTCCATGCAAATGGAAATGAAAAATAAAAAGCTGGGGTAGCAACTGACATCTGACAAAACAGACTTCAAAACAAAGGCCATAACAAGAGACAAAAAAGGTCACTACATAACAGTAAAGGGATTGATCCAACAGGAGGATATAACCCTGGTAAACATATATGAACCCAACATAGGAGCACCTAAATATACAGGGTCTGGCACAAGGTACACCTGCTTGAGTGTGGTTGGTAGGGTACACGAATATCTCACACGACATGGACAGCAATTTGAACATTTCACTTAAAATGTATATGGTGTGCTTGAGTGTTATATTATTATGTTACAGAATTACATGCTTATGATTTTGTAATAAAAGATTTTGTAAGGAGTATTATTTGTGTCAGACCCTGTATGTTTGAAAGAAAAGAAAACCTTATACAACTCAACATCAGGAAGATAAACAGCCCAACTCAGAAAAAAAAATGAGCAAAGGACCTAAAAGATATTTCTTCAAGGGAGACATACAGATGGCCAATAGACATAAGAAAAAGTGCTCAACATCACTAATCACCAGAGAGATGCAAATGAAAACCACAAGGAGATATCACCTCACACCTGTCAGAGTGGCTATCATCAATAAATCAACAAACAATTGATGGTGAGGATGTAGAGAAAAGGGAACCCTAGTGCACTGTTGGTAGGAATGCAGACTGGTACAGCCACTGTCAAAAAGAATATGGAGTTTCCTCAAAAAACTAAAGATAGAACTGCTATATAACCCAGTAATTGCACTTCTGGGAATATGTCCTAAGAATCCTGAAACACCAATCAGAAAGAATATATGCACCCCTATGTTCACAGCAGTATTATTTGCAATAGCCAAGATCTGGAAACAACCCAAGTGCCCATTAGTAAAATAGTGGATAAAAAATCTGTGGTACATTTACACAATGGAACACTACACAGCTATCAAAAAGAAGGAACTCTTACCCTTTACAACAGCAAAGATGGACCCAGACAATATTATGCTAAGCCAAATAAGCCAGTCAGGGAAAGATAAATACCATACGATCTCACTCATATGTGGAATGTAATGAAGAAAATAAACTGACAAAGTAAAACCAGAGGCATAAATACATGGAACAGACTGACAGATCTCAGAGGGGAGTGTGGTGAGAAGAACTGGAAGAGATTAGCCAAAGACCATATATGTATATATGCATAGCCCATGGACACAGACAACAATGTGGTAAAGGTAGGTAGGGGTGGGGGTTGGGCGGAGGGGGCTAAGTGGGGGGAAATGGAAAACATCTGTAATAGTGTCAACAACAACAAAACCTAATAGAGGTCCACACTAATAAAATAGAAGGGAGGTATAATACTATCCTACCAGAATTACCTGCATAAAACACATCTACCTAAATGAACTGTGCACTATGGAAATAAAATCCAGTCAATCAAAACCTACTATTATTTTAAAAGTAAAGACACAGTAGCAAGAACAATAGCTGTTTTATAGAGAAATACAAAATCCAACATGTGGTTGCACAGTATCATGTTATATGAGCATCAGCAAAACCAGGCAAACACTGGTTTTTCTTAGCTATATCACTCAGAACTTAAAGGCACAGTTATGACTAGGCCTATATTTCTGTTTATGCAAAGTTGCCCCAAGGTGACAGAGATGGACACAGTGAAAGGTATACTGAGAAGACACTTCTGAATTTCCTAAGAAAATGAGCTAGGTGCTGTCCAGGCATCCAAAAGGAGCTCTCAATGTTTGGTGTATTTGGGGAATGGAATAAAGAGGAAGGAATTAGGGAGAAAATTTTAACTTCCAGTGAACTTAGATGAAAATCTAAGGTGGTTTGTGCCTTGGAGAGCCAGCCTATTTAACCAACTGATTCGTATGATAAAGGTGCCTACATCTTTACAGCTATGCCTGGAAGTTCTTAATGGAGGCATTGCTACAAAAGAAAATGATTGCATGGCAGGATAAGAAGAGAGGAGTCAAAAATTGCTGGGCTACTTTCCCCTTCCCCTCCCAGCTTACCATCCCTCCAATACTGACTTTTTCTCTGACACTTCCCCATTTTGGCTTTCCCTCTTCCCTATGGCTGGGGTGAGTGGTTCATTGGGGAGGTAGGGCCTGTTTAGCCTAGTAACTTCTGAGGTGTGTTCTTCTAGGAAAGAGGGCAGGAAAGGCTGATTTAATCACTTAAGGCTTCCAGTTAGCAGAAAATGAACTGTTCTATGGTTTTGGGATTCCAGTCTTGCTTCAGGCTGAAACCTTGTGAAGCAGAGGCTACTGAGAGGAAGGGACTAGAAGCTTGGCTACAAGGAGTTCTCCAACATAAGGCTGGAGCCAGGGAGTAGGACAGATCTTCAGTGGCCCCAGACTTCCTTTGTGGTGGTGAGCTTGCTATCTGCCTGATCAAAAGAACAGCTTTAGTGTTTCGACAATAGAATATGTATAACACGCAGTAAATTTATGGACAATTGGAATGGGTCACAGTGACGTCGGAGCAAGAGTCCAAACACTAACATACAAACCATCCAGAAGAGTATTATAATACCCAAGAAATGTTCTGCCTCATAGAAAGGTGCTCACTGCTGCCAGACCTACAACAGATTGATATGAGGCATGTGCAAAGAGAACTTTAAATGCAGTGTGTTACTATCATCCAAGTTATAGGCATTGAGGGCCTTCAGGGAGATGGAGAAGGTATTTCAAGGAGTGGTGGAGTAAATGGGGAACAAGTCTTTGTAAAGTTTGGAGTAAAAACCAAAAAGTGAAAACATTGGAGTAAATGGGGAACAAGTCTTTGTAAAGCTTGGAGTAGAAACCAAAAAGTGAAAACATTTCACTAAGCCCGTAAGGACTAATCCTGGGACCAAGTCATATGGACTTTTCCATTAGAAATATTGTATTTGGTGAAGGAAAATAACAACCTCTTAGTAACTCCAAGAAAACATTTTTGCTTCCTCCACTCTAGAGCTTATTATTCAAAGATAACGATTTTGTAAGTCTACAACACTGCATCCAACATTATGGCACTTCCCTGAGGGCAGAAACCTTACAGGCTGTAATGAGGATTCACATAAAAAGAGGATGTGAAGGCTATATGTAAACAGTCAAGACTTAGATACATTTAAAAAAAAACTAGTAATAGTGATAGTTATTCCAAATAGACAAAACAAGTTTATGCAATTCAAGAAGAATAAATTATATCAAGTATCTTTTATGACCACAAAAATATAAACCTAGAAATCAGTAACAGGAAGAAAACTGGAAAATTCACAAATACATGGAAATTAAACAATGCATTGCTAAACACCTAATGGGTCAAAGAAGAACTCAAAGGACAATGAAATAATAAGCTGAGGCAAATAAAAATGAAAATACAATATACCATAATTTATAGGATGCAGCAGAAGCATTTTTAGGAGGAAAGCTTATAAAAATAAATGTCTACATTAATAAAATAGATATCAAATAATCTTACATTATGCCTCAAGGGACTAGAAAAAGGAGAGCAAACTAAGCTGAAAGTAACAAATGGAAAGAAAAAGAAATGAAACAGAGAATATGAAAACAATAGAAAAGATCAATGACACTAAAAGTTGTTTTTTTTTAAAAGCTAAACAGAGTTGAAAATCTTTAGCTAGACTAACCACATATCAAGAAAGAGGAAAGGAATAACACAATAATGCCAAGAGGTTATCTATTTAAGAAAAAAAAAGCCAACTGGACTTTACATGATGTGCCAGTATAACTCCAGATAAATAAAGGTATATATGGTAAAACTTCACACTGAAAATGACAAAAACATATGCATGAAGAGTCCTACAATGAGATGATTAACAAATTGGTAAATTTAAAGAGTATGGAAGACATAGAAAAGGAAAATATTGGGAAAGTTTCTACACAAAAAAGCAAAATAAATATACTTAGAAATACTACCTAATTTAAGAGGCAAACATAAATTGAGCAAAATACAACAAAAAGAATAAATGGACTTCTGGCCAAGATGGAGGCGTAGGTGGACACACTGCACCACCGTTCACAACCAAAGAGGATAAACAACAAGTTAAAAAGCAAAACAACCAGAAGGGACAGAGAATTGAACCAAGTGGAAGTCCGACAGCCAAGAAGTTAGAGAGGACACGTTCATCCAGACCAGTAAGCAGGGCAGAGAGTGCGTGCAGCGAGATAGCTTGCCAGGAGAGACTCACTGCGGATGCACCTGGCCAAAACGCGGCCCACGCACTCAGCGAAGCCCATGGCCCGAGCACCCGGAGAAGCCGCTGGGAAACAGTGGGGCCAAGACTGGTGGACCGGGCAGTCTCTCTTTCATGCAAAGATAGACTGGGAGAAGGAGCTGGGGAGCGGAGCAGACCACGTGGCCCACCATCGCAACCCACCATCGCAGGGAAAAAAAAAGCCCCAGACCACTTGTTGAAAGCACCTGAGGTGGTTGAGGCGGGGCCGGAGCAATTCCTAGCCTCACAGGAGAGCTTATTAGGGCGAGGGTGATTGGGAGCAGGCACTAAACGGAGCAAACACCATTGCTCCCTCCCAGGCCCCGCCCCCAAAGGAAGCGTCATGACACAATGACGTAGTTGCTCCACACTGGCGAATATCTAAGGCTCCGCCCCTTAAAGTAACAGGTGTGCTGAGGGGGAAAAAAATGGCCCAAATGAAAGAACAGAACATAGCTCCAGAAAAATTACAACTAAGGGAGAGGAGATAGCCAACCTATCAGATGCACAGTTCAAAACACTGGTAATCAGGATGCTCACAAAACTGGAAGAAAGTTGGTCACAAATAAATGAACAAATGAAGGATACGCTAAAGAAAATGAAGGGCAGGGGGAGGGAGGTGGGGTTGGAGGGGGAGGGGGGAGGGGAGAGGAGGGGATGCAGATAACTGTAATTGAACAACAATAAAGTAATTATTTAAAAAAAAAATAAAATGAAGGGCAATGTGCAGGGAACCAATAGAGAAGAGAAGGAAACTGGGACTCAAATCAACGGTGTGGACCAGAAGGAAGAAACAAGAATTCAAAAAATGAGGAGAGGCTTAGGAACCTCCAAGACATCTGTAAATGGCCCAACATCTGGATCATAGAGATGCCAGAAGGAGAAGAGGAACACCAAGAAATTGAACATTTATTTGAACAAATAATGAAGGAGAACTTCCCCAAGCTGGTGAAGGAAATAGACTTCCAGGAAGTCCAGGAAGTTCAGAGAGTCCCAAAAAAGTGGGACCCAAAGAGGAACACACCAAGGCACATCATAATTATATTACCCAAGATTAAAAATAAGGAGAGAATCTTAGAAGCAGCAAGAGAAAAGGAGACAGTTAGCTAGCTACAAAGGAATTCCCATAAGACTGTCAGCTGATTTCTCAAAAGACACCTTCCAAGCAAGAAGGGGCTGGAGAGAAGTATACGAAATCATGAAAAGCAAGGACCTACATCCAAGAATACTCTATCCAGCAAAACTTTCATTTAGAATGGAAGAGCAGATAAAGTGCTTCTCAGATAAGGTCAAGTTCAAGGAGTTCATCACCATACAGCCTTTATTATATGAAATGTTAAAGGGGTTTATATAAGGTATGGAGGGATATCAACAGGGGAGTGGGAGGGGAAGAGAGGATGAAAAAGTACAGAGAAAAAGTAGCATAAACAGTAGGTAGAAAACAGACAGGGGGAGGTTAAGAATAGTATAGGAAATATAGAAACCAAAAAATTTATGTGTATGACCCATGGACAAAAACTAAAGGGCGGGGACTGGGGGGGATGTGGGGTGGAGTGGAATAAAGGGGGAAAATGGGACAACTGTAATAGCATAATTAATAAAATATATGTAAGAAAAAAAGAATAAATGGTTTCTGTCCTACCCCCAATTTGAGAGCATCTCCCTCTTTCTGTCCCTGACAAAAGGGAAGTCAGGGTATAAACTCTGACCCAGTAGCCAGCTGGAGAATGTTTAAGTTCATGGACCCGATTACCATGTGACCGCTCCACACCCATGTTAGAGGGTTGTTACTGCAGGCTGGAGTAACTGCCCAACTGTAGCCACCCTGTAAATTAACACTGTGGGGTAGGCGGGACACAGGTTATTACCCTAATTTGGTAGATGAGAAAACTGAGGCACAGGAAATCTAAATGAGATTGCAAAGTCATGGCAACTGGTAAATTAGTGGGGTTTTTTTGTTTTTTAAATTATTTTATGGTTGTTAAAGTACAGTTGTCTGCATTTACCCCCTACCACTACCCCTCAACCCCAGCCATTCCCACCTCCCCCCCCACTTAATTTCACCCCCCCTTAGTTTTGTCCATGTGTCCTTTATAGTTGTTCCTGAAAACCGTTCCCCACTCTCCACCCATTATTCCTTCCCACCTCCCCTCTGGTTACTGTCATATTGTTCTTAATTTCCATGTCTCTGGTTATAAGTTGCTTGCTTTCTAATTTTGTTGGTTATGTTTCAGTTAAAGGTGAGATCATATAGTATTTGTCCTTCACTGCCTGGTTTATTTCACTTAGCATAATGCTCTCCAATCCCATTCATGCTGTTGCAAAGGGTAGGAGCTCCTTCTTTCTTTCTACTGCACAGTGTTCCTTTGTGTAAATGTACCATAGTTTTTTGATTCATTCATTTACTGATGGGCACTTAGGTTGCTTTCAGCACTTGGCTATTGTAAATTGTGCTCCTATGAACATTGGGGTAAGTAGGTTCTTATCGATTGGTGTTTCAGGGTTCTTAGGATATAATCCCAGCAGTGGGATTGCCGGGTCAAAAGGCAGTTCCATTTTCAGATTTCTGAGGAAATTCCATACAGTTTTCCACAGTGGGTTCACCAGTCTGGATTCCGACCAACAATGCACTAAGGTTCCCTATTCTCCACATCCTCTCCAACACACGTTGTTTATTGATTTGTTTATGATGTCCAATTTAACTGGTTGAAGTGGTATCTCATTGTGGCTTTAATTTGCATCTCTCTGATGGCTATTGATGCTGAGCATTTTTTCATATGTCTCTGGGCCCTCTGTATGTCCTCCTTGTAGAAGTGTCTGTTCAGGTCTTTTGCCCATTTTTTAATTGGGTTGTTTGTCTTCCTGGAGTAGAGTTGTGTGAGTTCTTTATATATTTTGGAGGTGAGAAAGAAGAACAAAGTAGGAGGAATCACAATACCTGATATCAAACCGTATTACAAGGCCACTGTAATAAAAACATCCTGGTACCGGCATAAGAACAGACACATAGACCAACGGAACAGAATAGAGAGCCCAGAAATAAACCCAAATCTCGATGGTGAATGAATATTTGACAAAGGGGGAAGAAGCATAAAATGGATAAAAATAGCCTCTTCAATAAATGGTGTTGGGAGACATGGACAGCTACATGCAAAAAAATGAAACTCGATCACCAACTTACACCATAAAGAAAAATAAATTCAGGGTGGATAAAAGAATTAAGTATAAGTCATGACACCTTCAAAATGATAAATTAGTGTTAAAACCAACTGTAGAATCAAGCTACAGTTCTACCTCAATTGAGCCACCTGTGAAATGAGGAAGTTGGATTAGACCTGTGTTTCTCAAAGGACAGTGCCCAGACCAGCAGCAAAAGCCTCCCCTGGAAACTTGTGGAAAATGTGAATCCTCAGGTCACACCGGATCCATGGAACCCTGACTTCTGGAGTGGGACCCAGCAACCTGTGGTCCAATGAGCCTTCCAGGTGATTTCTACAAAATCTGTGTTTGGAGAACCACTGAGTCCATGCTTTCTAAGGTCCCTTCCAGACCTGAAACATTTTCATTCATATCTGACCATTGATCTCCAGAACAGTTTACTCAAAACCATGCTATCTCTTTGACCTGGGACCAAAAGGTTAAAAAGTTTGATTGGAGTTCGTGTTAGTGAAAAGAAACACTCTCTCCCCTTGGTGGCATTTACACCTATCATATTGTTTGTTGAAAGCTACCTGTCTTAAACATTTGCATAAGGCACATGCTGATCATGAACTTGGGTTTTTTCCTGTGGCCTGCATGGAGAGGGGAGCAGTGAGCCCCAGCTGAAAAGCAAACTAGAGCCAGTGGGGTGGGTGAGTGGGTGGGGTAACAAAGAGAGTGCCTGTCAATCACCTCTTCCAGCAAATGAACTAGACCTTGTTCAAGTGTCTTCTATCTCAAAGGGGGTCAGTAACTGTGAACCTTTCCTGAGCCCTGCTGCTCCTTCTCCACTTACCCTGATCTTGGCCAGATTTAAGTGCCAGCCCAAGGTTGACAGAAATCCATTAGCCTGGATTTCTGGTCCTGCCCTACATTGAGAGGCCTGGACTTTTAGTCGCAGGCAAGGTCTCTGCTCCTCAGTCATCATTGCTTAATACAGGTCCCCCAGCAATAGAGGCCGTCACCTAAGCCACAGCCCACCTCCCTCACCCCAGCAGCACTGTTGCTGCCTCCATCATTGTTTGCCATCACCTGTGTCTCTGCTTCTCATTATAGCTATTGAGGAGGTATGTGGGTTCTCCTAACATGTGTGTTGAAAGCAACATAAAACTGGCTCCCATTTGCCACCATGAAGCATCTGCTCTGAAGGATGGAGGGGTGGGGAAGATATTGGCGATGTCCAGAGGAGTGTTTAAGACATTAACCTTGATGCCGAGGAAGCATCTCCTGAAGGCCAAGAGGAGGAATCTGGCAACGTGGTACCATAAAGATAGAATATGGTGCTGAGGGACTGCTCATCATCTTTCACGATCCACACTATCCTAGACTCCCTGACTTAATTAGAGATGAAGGACACTTGAGTAACTTGGCCTCACACATAACGATGGGGAAAATAAAGGCACTGAGTTGGATGAGCAAAAGACCCTAAAGCTGTGCCCAGGAGGCTCGCTTTTCTGCTATGGAGACTGTGGCTCCTGCATCAGAAGGTGTGACAAAAGAGGAAGCCCGTGATGTTGCTGAAGACAGGAAGGAAGAAAAAAACTGTTGAGGGGAAGCAAATTCCTCAGGCTGATGAAGCTTCCCAAAAATGATATGCTGAAAAAGCACATACACACAGCCCACCCAATATACAGTCAGAACTGCTAGCAGTTATTTAAGGCCCTCAAAAATGTTCAGTTTGAAACTTCTCAAATGAAAGCCAAATTTCATAGAGAAGTTCATGATATTGAAAATACCCTTGTCTCTATTAACCTCTATTTGATAAGCAAAATAAAATCTTCATTGTAATTTATGAGCTTATAGAAAATAACCAAATGGATACAGATGTGAGAAGCACTTGGTGAAGAAATTAAAAAAAGACAACTCAAAAAGAGGGAAGATGGCGGCGAGATAGGGGGAACAGAGTTTACTTCCTCCTACCCACTGGTTGATTTTCTGAGGAACGGGGTGAAAACCCAGCAGTATTCCAACACATATGATGATTGATGCCCAAGATTACAGGGGAATTTGAACATTCATACGGTAAGCAGAGTGCTTCGGAAGGAAAGGGTCCCCATCGGGACTAGCCCGGGGAGCGGGGCGGGGCTTCGGTCCCAGACCCAGCAGCTGCCCGGATCAGATTCAAGATTCTTGGGGAGGGAGCCAGATTGGGATTTGTGAGTAGTCAGATGCTTGTTTTGTCTGGCAGACGTAAATAGGAAGAATTTTTCAGAGAGAAAAAACAGGAAAAAAAGTGGTGCTACGAGGCTATTTGGAGAGGCCCCGCCCCCAACAGTCCCAAGGTCAGTGTGCCACCGGGATCGGGTGCACGACCAGGATCGGTATGCGACCAGGATCGGTGCACGACCCGGATTGGAGGCCCAGGGAAGTCGGCCTGTATCAACAGAGGGAGAGCACGGTTGGCCCTTGGCCCTAGGAGGCTGGCGCTTCCATCAAGGGGAATTGGAGTCTGTTTGAATCCAGGGTCCAAGGCCTTTCCCAGCCCATACCAGAAGTATTGGGAACAGCTTGCAGTCAGCGGCTCTATGGCCGAGTGCGACCTGGGACACCAAACAAGGGAAACTGGGGACCGTGCGCACCCGGCTACCTGCAGACCAATCATACACAGTTCAAAAATACTAGGGACAATGCACAACTGGGCCTCTTGGATGCATAATCCAGGGACAAAGAAGTGAGTGAACACAGGCGCACAGCTCAAAAATACCAGAGGGAGTGCGCGACCAGGCCTTTCGGCCGGGGCTTGCTGATGCACAGCCCAGGGGCAAAGATAAAAGAGTTCACAGGTGCACTGAGCTCACGCCAACAGCTGGGGACAAAGCCTTAGCCATCCAGCCCAGGCACACGCAGGCGCACACAGGCACACGCAGCCCGGCGAGACCAAGCAGCTTTGTGGGAAGAGGGCAGAAGCACCCCATTGTGGGGAACGGCAGACCGGAGCTGCAGACCGCACAAACTCTTGACTCAGAGCAGGGGCCAAACTATCTAGAAAGGGCACGGAGAGAAACTACTAGTTAGACAAGCAGAGAAAAAACAGGCAGTGAGAGATTTGCCACTATCAGGTGCACATCAAGACCCTTAGGGCCCAGAAGCACACTCAGGAACTGGGCTGGTGGCTGGACAAGAGTGAAGAGTGCACCTCAGGAAAGAAGAAAAGAAAAACTGGTATCTTCCCAGACGGACGCAGCATGGTGGGACAGTTTAAAATCAGAAACCTGGACTTTTGTTTGTTTGTTTTGTTTTGTTTTTTTGTTTTATTTTGTTTTGTTTTTGTTTTTGTTTTTTTAACCCATCTTCCACTCTGTCCTTAACCATTTTTTAATTCCTTCTTCCTCCCTTTCCTTTAGTATTCTTAGTCCCCTCTCTTCATATCTCCTTTTTTTTTACTTACTTTTGTGTTTTGTTTTGTTTTGCTATTTTTTATTTTTTTTATTTTTTAAAGATTTTATTTATTTATTTTCAGAGAGAGGAGAAGGGAGGGAGAAAGAGCAATGTATGGTTGCCTCTCACATGGCCCTCATTGGAGACCTGGCCCGCAACCCAGGCATGTGCCCCAACTGGGAATCGAACCGGGACCCTCTGGTTCCAAGCCCGCGCTCAATCCACTGAGCTACAAAAGCCGGGCTCGTTTTGTTATTTTTTAATTTACAAAAGATAAAAAAAAATTTATTCTTTTTAATTCGTCCCTCCATTCTTTCCTTCTTTATACATTATTCCTCCTTCCTCCCTTCCTTTTCTTTTAGTATTCTTTCTTCCTTCCTTCACTCCTTTTTTTTCTCCTTCTTTCCCACTCACACCCCACTTTTCTTTACCTACAGGTGAGACATTAAAACCTAGAGCTGTGAAAAGACCAGAGTCAGCCCCGGACAGGGGTCAGTCCAAAAAATACAGACAATGAAACAAAATTAACTTTGCTACTCCAGAGAACTCGAAAGATTAATTTGAGAAATAGAAGATAGCAAGAAGAGTCTCACAAACAATGGGAAGACAAAGAAACAACCCCCAAATGAAAGGAAAGGAAGATATCCCAGAAAGAATGATAGACGAAACACAGGGAAGCCAACTATCAGATATCGAGTTCAAAGCATTGATTATCAGGAAGCTCAAGAAGCTTGATGAGCTAGCAGAGAATTTCCAGAAACTACAGGGAAACTATAACGAACTCAATGAAAACTATGTCAGCATGAAAAAGGAAATAGAAACTATCCAAAAGGGCCAAGTGGAAATGAAGAATACAATATCTGAACTAAAGAACACAATAGAAGGAATCAAAAGCAGGCTCGATGAAGCAGAGGATCGGATCAGCGAGCTAGAAGACAAGGTAGAAAAAAACACCCAAAAAGAGCAGGAACAGGAAAAGAGAATCAGAAAGAATGAAGAGGTATTAAGGGAAATGCAGAACAACATAAAACATAATAATATTTATATAATAGGGATACCAGAAGGAGAAGAAGAAGGGCAAGGGATAGAAAGCATGTTTGAAAAAGTACTGATGGAAAACTTTCCTAATCTGATGAGAGAAAAAGTCACACAAGTCCAAGAAACACAGAGAGTCCCAATCAAAAGGAACCCAAACAGGCCAACTTCAAGATACATCATAATTAAAACGGCAAAATTCCAAGACAAAGAGAGAATCTTAAAGGCAGCGAGACAGAGACAGGAAGTAACATACAAGGGAGCCCCGATAAGGTTAGCAGCTGATTTTCAACGGAAACACTCCAAGCCAGAAAAGAATGGCAAGAAATACTCCAAGTAATGAGAACCAGAGGACTGCAACCAAGACTACTCTACCCAGCAAGGCTCTCAATCAAGATAGATGACCAAATAAGGAGCTTCCCACACAAAAGAAGTCCAAAAGAATACACCTCCACCAAACCAGCTCTTCAAGAGATGCTAAAGGGACTGATTTAAGGAAAGGAAGGGAAAGAGAGAGAGTGAGGAACACAGATACAAAAAAAATGGCAATGAATAAGTACCTATCAATAATAACCTTAAATGTAAATGGATTAAATGTTCCAATCAAAAGACATAAAATAGCTGAATGGATAAGAAAGCACAACCCACACATATGCTGCCTACAAGAGACCCACCTCAGGGCAAAAGACCTTCACAGATTGAAAGTGAAGGGCTGGAAACAAGTTTTCCAAGCAAATGGGCAGGAAAAAAGAGCCGGGGTAGCTATACTCATATCAGACAAAATAGACATCCAAAAAAGGGCCATAAAGAGAGACCCAGAAGGATACTTCATAATACTCAAGGAAAGAATCCACCAAGAAGACATAAACATTGTAAATATATATGCACCCAACATAGGAGCACCCAAATACATAAAGAAAATCTTGGAAGACTTCAAGAAAGACGTGTTGAGACTTCCTAAGATGGCGGCATAGGTGAATGCACCGTACCGCCTCGCACAACCAAACAAGGGAAAAAAAAGAAATATACACATTCAAGCACAGCCAGATCTGACAGAAAATCATATTGAGAGGAAGTCCGACAACCAAGGAATTAAAGAAGATACATTCATCAAGTTTGGTGAACCAGAAGGTGCAGAGCGAAGGGAGAGTGCTCGGCGACCCCGCGGCGAGCAGGTGAGCAGACGGCAGGTCCGCGGGTGGAGGGGCGGTCTCTGCGGAGCTGAAGCATACCCAGACGGGGACCGACTGAAGCTCGGTCTGCGCCCGGCTCCCACCGACCCTGGAGCGACCCCTGGAGTCAGCGCAAAGGGGCCCGAAGTGCTTACAGGAGGCGGTGTGGGTGCGGAGAAGGCGCCATTGTGCGCTCAGGCCCCGCCCCCAGAGGCTTCGGCCCAGGACAACTACCGGGAACTTCCCTGCACAGGGGATCCCCAAGACTCCGCCCCCCTAACAGTAACAGGATCACCGAGGAGGATAAAAATGGCCAAAAGAAAGGGACAGATCAAAACCCCAGAGCTAACTGACCAAGAGATAGCCAACCAATCAGATGCACAGTTCAAATCCCTGGTAATAAGGATGCTTTCAGAATTCGACAAAACATTAACGAACTTGCTTGAACAGATGAGGAGAGATCTGCAGGGAACCAATAGAGATAAGGAAACTGGGACTCAAATCAAAGGAGTGGATCAGCAGAAAGAAAAAAACATCCAACCAGAAAAGAAGGAAGCAACAAGAATTCAAAGAATGGAGGAGGGGCTCAGAAACCTCCAGGACATCTGTAAACGTCCAAACATGCGA
>PVJI01030014.1:0-14694 GCA_004026765.1 Micronycteris hirsuta | reverse complement strand
GCCATGTGGCTTTGGCATGGTTGGATTTCATTAAAAACTTCCTGGCCGGAAGACGTGTGAGGATGCATCAGTCTTTCCAAGCATCAAAGTTTGTAGTTCGTTTAAAAAGAAAGCACACTTCCTCTTTTGCTGGGATGTCTCGTAGTCACGGTGGTAAGAAGTTTAAAACAACCCGAAGCATGTGGGAAGCCAGGCGAACGGGAGAGACGGGTGGAGCTGATCGGTCAGTCGGCTCGCTCGGACATCCCCGAACACGGGACAGAAACGGTGGCTGCACCTGTGGCTGGAAAGACACGGGCGTGATTTAGGTCCTTCCCGCGCGGGAAAGGAAGAGAACGACCCTGACCTTTCTCCGTCATCCATCAGCGCCTGCAGAACCAACCCTGGGGGGCAGGGAACCGCCGAGCCGGCCCGCCAAGTGCCACGCTTGGCATCCCTGACACGCAATGGCACGCATGCAAGTCTCGCCTTATTTCACACGTCTGGACGGGGGCAGTGCCGATGTGAATCAACATTGAAAGGAAAGTATTAACACTTTAAAAGTCACATACAATATAGTGTTTACATTCTTTAGGTCCTGTGGGGGGAGGGGAGGGGACCGTGATAGGACAGAGTAGCTCAAGCAGTAATATCCTTAATGTCATTTTTCTGATCGGTAATTATTTTGAACAGTACAGAATTATCGTCGTGAGACACTAAAATCAAGAACAGGAATCGCATTTAAGACTTTAATTTCTTTTTTGAGATTATCGGCGGCACAATCACTTGTAGGAACTGTAAAAAAAAAAAGTATCTCCTAATCCCTTGATTTTTTTCATAAATGTTTCTGGCTTTTGAATAGTTTATTTATATTGTATATCATAGTTTCAACAGTAGACAATTATGATGCTAATTTATTGCTCCTTCGACTCACCTCTGTATAAGATATAGCCAAGACTGAAGAAACCAAATATGTGCGTCCTACAGCATGTCTTCAAGTTAGTGAATCACAGTTCAGGGACAGAAAACGGTCTTAACGAATTAAAATCATTCACTTGATTACATGTCTGTAAACCTTCCTAATTATTTCTGTAGTTTATTTAATGTCTATTGTAAATTATGTGACTCGTAGCTTCCTGTTTTCAAGCGAATTTCGCGAGGGTGGCATCTTTCCTGGTTTTCCTTTCCAAGTATTGTAAGGTGTAGACCAAAGATATTAGTTATTCCTGCTGTGTGTACAAAGAGGGTTATTTGGTTATTTTGATCGACCGCCTCTCCTCCTCGTCCACATGAAGGGAGCACATTCGCCATGCTGAGTGTCCGCAGCCCCTCACGCAGAGTCCCGGTCCCCTGCGCCCTCCTCCTGGCCACAGGACAACAGGAAGGGGCCGGTCGGAGCCCACGTCCAACGCGGTCAGCAGGATGGCTGCGTTGTTTCTCTCCAGTTCAGACCCTGGTTGGCGAGAAGACACGCGCAGAGGAGAAGCATCAACCGTTAATGAACTGGTTCCGTCACGTACGTAGGACAATCAGGAGATTGAGGGGAAGTCATTTGGAGGGTCTTGAACATTGCAAAAAACAAAAACAAAAACTCCCCAATGCATAAGAAACCTAAAAAAAACCATCAAATATGAGTATGTTGTTAGCCTAGTGAATTCCACCGTGGGTAACACAGAAAGGCCCCCCCACACTGCTGGTGGCCCCCCTGGAGCTGGCAGGCAGAGTGTCTCCAGCGTCCATCATTGACCTTTGTCACCAGACATCTCCTCAGCAACCACCTCACCCACGAATGACGGGACTTGTTAGGAGAAGCAGACCCCGTAGAAAGGGTGAAGGCTCAGCCGGTTGGCGGCAGTCTGTCTGTCTGCCAGCAGACGCTCTGCAGTGCCTGAACATCTGTCTGTCCGCAGCGCTCCTGCTACCGGGACCTGAATCCACGCCACGTCGAGAGTGTGTGGTCCGTTACGTGCTGACGTCTTCTTACTGTACCAGTGAAATACACATTGTCATGTCCGTTCTTGCCAGGAATTTGTCAACAAAGTGGTTTTTTCCCCCAGTATTTCAATAAACATTGATATGCGCAGCCTGATCATTGTGAGATGCCTCTCTGTTCTCACTCCACGGGAGACGGGAGCTCTGGGGAGGGGGAGACACTGGACTAGGGATGGAGTCGGAGGAACGCCACGCACATAGATGCACTTCCGGTCCGGATGTGTCCTGCAGTGACCCAGCGTCCTAAGCTGGATACTCGGAGCGCTCAGCTCAACGTGGGCCTCACATGTCCACACAAACTGAAACAATTGGTGTCACTTACTGTTAGAGCTGACGGGCAGAAACCTCTCACCGCATCTAATTTTTTGGTCGAGCTGCTGCGCTCCGACAGTTCTCCCGAGGGCTTTGTCGATTCCCTCCGGCCTCAGGGCAGCCTGGGGGCTGTCGTTTTCTCCCTCCGAGCGCTGCTTGCTCGAAGCCACGCACCAGTTAGTGAGTGGAGGCAAGATTCGAACCCCAGGATCTGGTAGCCACATCACACCGCGCTTAACCCAGGGTCCCTCTCAGGGTTTCCTTCAAAAGGAAAAGACGACAGAAATCCAGGCACCGAGTCGCCACTAACAGGTAACCATAACTTAGAAGCAAAAGCCTTTGCACTTGGTGGAGTTTGACCCTGAAAAGTAGCACATCTGTGTTCTAGAAATCAGCCTCCTTCAGTACCACTGATCTTCGGAGATGTTTGCAGCAAGAGAATAACCTGCGAGTGTCCATTCTGGATGTTAGTAATTACCTCTGTTACGAAATAGCACAAGGGCTGGAAAACGCTTCCCAGCGCTTACAGACTGTGGTGGCCCAGCCCCCCCACTTCCCTCTCGCCCCCCACCCCCCACCTCCGCCTAGGTGAGCCGGAGGCATCCCCTCCTCTTTCGCCAAGCGGATTCTCTCAGGGTCCTACAAAAACCCCCAGGGACCGACCCAAACACAAAGCACCATGGTACAGAACTAAGACTTCTTATACGCAACTACTTAGTGGCCTGCAAACCACACCTCCCTCGCCAACCTCTTACTTGGAGGAACTTTTAAAAAAAACGATTCTTATTGACATTCCAGGGAATAGAGACGCACATACTCATATTTAATTGGACTAATCCTTCCTCCACCTGAACACACCCAGGTAATCATCACACAGGTCAAGCAAGACATAGGGCGTCATCTTTAAAATGTCCTCATCAGGGGCCTGCATGGTTTTAGAAAGTGGGTGGGAGGGAGGCTCTCCAAAGCCCAAGGTGCAGCCAGCCGAGGTCATGGGGTGAGAGCCGGGCGGCACCCCCAGCCCTTAGAACAACAGGCCCAAAGTCGCCGAGTCCATCAGCGCGGGGCAGCCGGAGTGCGCTGGATTGTTACTGCCAATGCGATACCTTGGAAGAGGTTCGTCCCTTTAACTGAGTTTGACATTCGGTTTGAAGGCGTCTCTGATGGGTATTTTTATCAGAAACCCTTGGAGAGTGTGTTCAGCCTCACACAGGTCAAAACGCCATGAAACTTAGTGGTCTTGGCATTTCCCTGGAAAAACAAAGACCGAGCTCCCCTCACGCTGAGCAGGAAGGGAAGCCTCACGTCACTCAGAGTAACTGTTCTTGCCGCCTCGCCGTGTCCCGGAGGCATCGGCTTCATGGTAAGTGAAGGATTAATCACTCAGGGACCGGTCTCGGGCTGTGACGGTGGTTTTGTTTGCAGACAGGCTGAGAGCCGATCGGAAACGCTGCTTGTTTAATTGTTGCTAGGAGAGAGGAGGGACAGAGGCGAAACGGGGCAGAATTGGACCATTTGCCTCGTTCCCCTGAAGTGAGTTTGACACAGAGGACAGAGTACCCCGCAGAGTCCAGGATGCGGGGCCGGCCCCACGCCGCGCCTGAGCAGGAGCCAGCATGGAGCAGAGCCCTGGGCCTGTGGGTCCCCGGCCAGACTCCCTGGGACACGATCTGAGGCCGTCCTCAGGCCACAGCCGTCCGAAGCCGAGGGGAGAAGGCGTCGTCCATCCAGGGAGACATGTGGGCACCTGGTTTGCATCTCAGTCTTCAACGAGGCAGGTTGCCTTTAGCGACCCCCCCAAACCGACTGTGCGAGATTCTATCCACACCCCCAGCCCAGACCTTCCACACGGAAGGGCTCGGACCCTCGGTGCCCAGGTGAGACTCGGGCGGAGAGAAATAAACTGCTCCTCTTTAGTCCACTGCCTTTGGGGGTCTCGGTTTCTAAAGCTCAGCATTCACCCTAACGCACAAAAGTGATTTCTTCGGGTCCTCTGGACAACCCCATCTCGGGACGAAGGAGCCAGATGCAGAGAGGAGTTAAGTAGCTCGCCAACCATCCCACAGCGAGGCGGTGATGGGGCGGGGTTCCCGCAGCTGGTGGGGGGGGTCATAGCCCCCTGCTCTCCAGCCTTGGCCGACCTCCATTCGCTAATGGTGCGTTTTCCTCAGAGTCCAAACCGCACTGTCAGGCGTGGTTTTTAAGTGATAACACCAAACACAAACCTGACCTCATCTCCACGAGAGCCAGGGCAGCTCCCACCGCCCCCCACGGAGCTCCCTGAGCTGCACCGTCACGAGGCTTTGGGACACCTACATTCGCGCACCCTCTCGGTGGGAAGGAAGCGTCGCCATAGGACTGCGCAGCTGTGCTCTGCAGGCGGAGCCAGCTTCTACAAATAAGTGTGGGGGCACGTGTCCCGTGGCCCCCAGGCGCCGCTGTCCCAGGTTTTATTTCCCCTGTGTTCCTGCCGCATGGCCTCGTGTTGTGTGTCCAGCGTTCCTGCGACCATTGTGTGGCCTGGACTCCGGCCAAGCTTCCCGAAGTGCCTACTGGTGCCCGCGCACCCTCCCCACACCCTTGTCACAGGAGCCTGACAGCAGTGACCCCACCCGGGGGACAGGGAGGAGCCTCACCTCTCTCGACAGGGACTGCCAGACACTCAGCGCCCAGGCCACCGCCCCAGCCCCCACCCACACCCAGGTCGCTCATGAAAATGAGGATGACGATGATGGACAGTGATTTTGCCCCTGAAAGTGCCGAGCTCTCCTTAGTTCTCGCCACAGCCCCGAGGAGGGCGGGATCGAGGACACTGCGGCCTCGGGACCGGACACTTCCGGAGGTCACGCAGCTGGTCAGGGCCAGGGCGCCAACCCAGCCCCACTGACCAGCCCCAGGCGTCCAACCCCGGCCGGGCACGCATTTCCCCCCGGAGTAATGCAGGATCTACGGGACGAAACGCTGGCGAGGTGGGTGGTTAGGTGCCTGTCTACGTCTCCTTTGACCGCCTGCAGAACACGTCCCTCCTTTCCCGACTTCGGCTGAGAAGTGTCCACGCAGAGAAAAGGCAAGGAAACGCCCCGTCACCACGTGCTCCCTTCGCGCCCTTGAAAACGGCCCGTGGTGTAACCAGACCCAAAGTCACGGCAGTGCGGCCCAGTGGTTTCTGCCGCGATGCTGTTTTTTCTGCGTTTTTGTTTCGGTTTCGTTTTGTTTGATGTACACGGAACTCTGACCAGAACCTGGTCTATGTTCTACACCAAAACACGGGTGCCTCTTCCAGCCGGATGGGCCCCTGAAGAGTGGCTGTCGGAGAGAAGCTGGCGGGGGGCGGCGGGGGGGCACATTCAGCGCGGAGGCCGCTGACAAAGACGCAGAAGGCTGGGCGACAGGCGACTCCCAGACCGAGGAAGCAGGAGACCAGCAGACCAGCCCCTGGGCGTGAGCTCAAAACACGGAGGATTTTTAAAAAAAAAGGTGGCGTGATGAGGCTGTAACTCACAAAAAAGCAAAACCCTGTAATGTAGGATCGCCGGGCACCCGTGGGAAGCGCTCTTTCCCGGTGTGAAGGCGGCACTGGATTACCTCCTTCTGGGGAAAACTGCGGCCAAATAAGGCATCAGTGGGGGGAGTGGGAGGGGGGCTGACACGGGAGGCTTTGGTACACTCGCAGCTTTGTCGCTCCCGAAGCACGCTCAGCACTTCCTGCGTTTCTCCGCCCGGCTGGTGCGAGCTCCGGGCCCTCGGAGAGTCAGAGTCGGGAAAGGGGCTTTCCACCCCCGCTGATTTACGGCCCGGAGATGCCAGCTTCCTGTTTTCCCGGCGCTGCAGGAAACTCTCCCAAATGCGCTGCACTGTCCGCTGTCTGCTGTCCGCAGAGGCGAGGGTCCGAGGCAGGACCCAGGGCCGGCCGCCGGCACACACCGGGGACGCCACGAGCTTGTAGGCGTGAACTCGATTCACTGTCAACGCAGGAAACAGGAAGACAGAGAGGCTGTTTGCGAGCAGCTCGCAACACTCGCTGTCAATCACCTCTCTGGGCTGCTTCCGTCCCCACGCAGAATGCAGCCGACCGCGTTCTGCCTCCCGTCGGGGTTTTCTCCCGAGCTCAGGCACAGAGGACGCCTTGAGCCGTCACAGCCCTGCCCACGTGGGGTCTGTGGCTTCAGTGGCTGCCTGGGTTAGGCGTGTCGTGGTCAGGGGAGGGTGTGACTGTGCATGGGCCACGGGGCACATGTACCACGTGCAAATCTGGGGACATCCCGGAGAAACGGTCAGGTTGCCAGAGATGGAGGGGGAGGAGGGGGAGGGCACCTGTCACACTCCACGGTGTCGCGGGCCACACTAAAGTCAGCCCATCGCCCCCCCAACCGGCCAGTGCTTCACCCCCAAAGAGCCCGCCTACCACCGCACTCACAGCCGCCCAAATCGTCTACGTGGTTTCTCCTCCATCAGACCGGGAGACGCCCCCCACGGGCGCTGGCTTCGTCCCCGAGCCCTGGCATCCAATACACTGTGGCCGTATCAGGCTCTCCATACACATTTCCCAAACAAACGACTCCTGTCTATTTACTAGCCTCGCTCTGCAAAGGACGCCTCCTTGGCTGAGTCTCTCAGCTCCGAGGACCAGCTGCGGCGCCTGCGCACTGCCCAGGGAGGCAGAGAGCCGGCCCCAGCCCAGCCCGCTCCTCAGCCCGGCACATTGACAAGACTCCAGGTGCACACACTCCTTCGGGTCTGGAAGGCCCCGCTGTGGGTAACGGAAAGTAAGGCGATTTCATTCCTTTTTTTAAAAGGTTTTTACTAAAATGCTAGCCTACATATTTCAGAAGTAATTTATCCTGAAAAATAGAAAGTATCATTGACATTTGATACGCTTGCAGATACAGGGACTTCGGGGGCCCAGAGGAAGGGTGGGGCAGGACGTGGGCGTGACATGTGAGATGCACCTTAAAACACTCCTAACGAAGAGGTCGCAGAGCGAAGGACATTCCTGACGGACAGACATGCAGGGACACAGACAGCGCCAACCGCTCATAAATCCCTCGTCACCGCGAGCTGTTCAGGGTGACCAGGACGGAGCGCCGGTGGGGGAGGGTGGGGGAGGAGGCCGAGGAGGGGCGCGGGGAGGACCGGAAGGTGGTAACGGGATGCCAGAGAAACAGGCTCGGAGACTGTGGAGCTCATTCCAGTGGCAGGCCGTGGGGCAGGGCGGCGGGCGCGTGCACCCCGAAGCCACGGAAACCAAGCAGGCGCTTTCTGATTCGGGACACAGACGCACACGCCTTTCCAGGAACGACCGGCTCAGATGACCCTGCGAGTGAGAGCAGCCACGCCGTGACGGCTGCAGCACACCTTCACCTGCTGGCGCTTTGCACGGGGCCCCTACCTCGCGCTCGAAGAACGTGTCTTGTCCAAGGAGGACAGCACGTGTTACCCTAACACAATTAATCGGCCCTGCAAAACTCGGAGGGCAAAATTCAGAATCGTCTCTGCTCTAAAAAAATCACACCTTCCAAACGGCTACAGAAAACGCAAGGAGATGCAGAATGACAACTCCGCCGGCCTTCACGGCTGTGTGTGAGCGGCTGCGACCTCACAGCCACGGCGGCCACACCGGGGTTTGTGGCCACCGCTGAGCACTAGAACGGCAGCCACAGATCACCCACAGCTCAGGGGACTCCGCTCCAGTGAAACCACGTGAACACTTCTGTTACAGCTTCAATCCCTGTGACTTTTCCATGTGGCGCAAGAGTGAGACCTTTGGCCTCCTAAACAGAGGAAAGAATAAAATGAACCTGCAGGCAAATGGTCACCTGACAGAGGCCGTGCAGTTTGTTTGCAGGGACAGGAGCAGCCTGGGGACCTGGAGGCCCAGAGGGTCCATCAGGAATGACTGTGTGGCCCTTGGCACAAAAAACAGCCGGCCACCCGGGGCGATAATCCAATGGGGCGAGAGCCAGACTGCGCACACCGTCTGAACAAACATCTCGCCGATGGAGCAGTCGGACGTAAGCAACAGCTGATAAGGAAGCTTTAATCCGGAAAGACCCCCAGCGTGCTCTTCCCCCTGGCGTGGGGGACACACTGGCACCCCCAACTGCATCGAGATGTTGTGTAAATGAGGAGGAGGAGGAGGAAAAAAGTGGCCCCACATCGCCGTGACAATGGCCCACACTTGCCCGGGTCTGAGCCTCTCCTGAGGACGTCACGTCATCTGTCACTCCGATCTGGCCCCTTTATCTGCCATTCTCTACCTGGAGGAGTATTTTACGGAGGAGAGAACTGAGGTCAGAGACAGGAGCTGTGGACTGACCCGCACCACGGTAGCACCTGCCCACACCCTGTTCACGTACGGCTCCGTGCGACTCCTCGCTCCTGGGAAATCACGGGGCACACGGCCACTCCTTTTAAGCAAACCTGTGCTTTCCAAGTGTCAACAAAGCCTTACCACCAAAACCGTTGGCATCTGGGACACGGTTTCCCACAGGTGGAAGTTCCTGCTTGGACCGACGGGCTTGCACACCCCTGAAAGCCACTGCCCTTGTGAATTGCAGCAAAGTTGGCAGCAGTTACTCAACAGTGCAGAAAGCGGCCTACTAGAAAACAGGAGTGGCAGAGGTGTAAGGGCATAGCCTGGTGCAAGTGTCCGGAGAGACAGGGCACAGGGAGCGTGCCACCCTCGTTCGCCCGTACTTCCTTACACCCCGAGGAGGGTCCGCTGACCCAGAAGCCCTCCGCGAAGCCCGCTGGCCCCTGCTCACCTGAGGGATCAGGTGAAGAGGGTGCTGGTCACGCTTGTCCCTCCACAGCCACAGGGGGCACCGGTGAGCCCCTTGCCGTTCACGGCCCGTGGTTTCCACGGCCAGTCCACACCCAGCCCGCGCACTGGGTCTTCACACCTCTCAGGATGTCCTCTCTCCCATTGGTCTTCATGGAAACCACGAGATCCCGGGACCACCCCCCCTCCATGAGATGGCTTCTTTTACGTGTCAGCCAGGCTACTGGACACAGTTACTCGGTCAGCCTGGTCGGGGTGATGCTGTGAAGGGGCGTTGCAGGTCGGGGACATGGACGCCACACACCTCTGTCCCTCTGAGACGCATCCGCACGCGTCCTGCTGCGGGGGAGCCACCGTCCCTTTCCTACGTCTGTGTCACTCCCGTCTTGGCCATGCCCACCTCTCCAACTCCCTCCGAGACCCCCATTTTCTCACCGTCCTGGTCCTGAATGATACTCCCTGAGCCTCTCCCCCTCGGTCCGCCCAAATCCCAGAGACAAGGTCGCCCGTCTGCACCCCGTTGTCCCTCCCCAAGGGTTCCTGAGCCCCCAACAAGGCACCACCATTGCCTGGTGATTCAAGCCCAAACCCGCCGCCTCTGTGCTTCCCTTGCACCGGGTCCCGCTTCCGGCTCATCTCCAGGTCCTGTGCCTCTCTCAGGTGGACACGGTCCTCGTCACCTCCGTCCCAGGCCAGCTCTCTGGGCTCTGCCGCTCTGTCCAGAAGAACCAGGGACAGTGGTGTGGCCCTGCCCCCCAACCCCAGCTTCATCGGCCTCGGCTTTTCACTAGACATCCGTGCTTTCAAATATGTACCAAAAATATCCCCATTTGCCATCATTTTCACAAAGTTAACTTCTGAAAGCAAGAGCATTTTTATTAGTATTTAACAAGCCAGCTCCAAGTTGCATCTAGCTGAAACCAAAGGTACAATTCAATTGATTGAAACAGTTTCTTATGAATCTACTTGGAGAGAAGGTCAATAAAACAGACTCCCCGTATCCGCGCGGCTCCCCTCTGCCTACTCAGAAGTCAGGAACTTTCAAGTGTGAGGACACAGCGTTCAGCATTCCGATAATTAACTGAACGGAACCTGGAATTGAAAAAGGGAAAGAAATAAAACAAAGCGAAGCTTGGAAAACAGAAGCAGTGCCCTCGGCCCCCTCGGGGCCGATCCCCGGCCGACCTCAGCACCCGGCTGGGAAAGAAACAACTGGGGACCACAGGCTGAAGGACAGGCCGCTCGCCCCCGGATTCCAAGCACGCGCGCCTGGGTTCTGTTGTCTACGTTTGAACCTCCCGTTTTTTGTGGGGGGTTTTTCTTCCTAATGTGAGTGACCTGGAAACATGTAGCTTAAATATTAAACTGCCATTTATTTTGGTTTTCTTCAATTCTTTCCTTCAAAACCTTATGCTTTTCATCCATCAGAAAATCCTACCAAAACAGCTTTACAGCTGATAGGTTATAACGGCTTTGAATTTTCTAAAACACTTAGTTGAAGACAAGAAGACCCAGATGTGTCTAAGTGAAAAGGCTAATAAAATCTCATTCCTTCCGTAGAAAAAGCCCGAAGTGACGCGTTCGAGCCGGCGAAGCCTGGGGTGCTCTGGACTGCAGCCTGCGACGGGCTAAGTCCCACCTTCCAATTCCTGCAGCAATAAACCCCACTCTCTGTCATCGTTAAGGGCCCCATAAGGGACGTAGGAAGGGAAAATTCTAGCCCCGAGATCAAAATGAAATGGGTGTCCTTTCACGAGGAGTGTGGAGTCACTCAACAAAGATGAGAATACAATGTGGAGTTTGGGAATTTTTTTTTGTCCCGTAATGACTTCATTGTATTAAATAATCCATGAAAATGGCGAGTAATAGCAGGAGTGAGAAAATTGATTTTTCTCACTTGAATTGTCTTGAGTGGGTGCTGACTGAGCCCGAGGAGCCCCCACGCCCTGCGGAACATTTAATGGCTCCTCTCGGGGAGTAGACCCAGCCTCTGGGCTACTGAGCTGTGACGAAAGCTCTGTTAAGGGACCCTGTGGCCGGAGAAGCTGCCCGTGGCGTCGGTGCCATAAGAGACTCGCTGGGGTATGAACAGATGAAAACGAGTGGTTTGAATGTCCCAGGCAGAGCGCCCGTTAGTGACCACGCAGCACCGCTCTGCTCGCGTCCAGCAGCCGCACACGGCTCATCCCACTGCCTGGCCCTCTGCTTCTTCGCCGGTGCCGAAGGGCAGCTCGGAGGAGGGTCCCAGGGTTTCCTGGGCTCTGACACTCCGGGACGCCGTGAACGCCCCTCCTCCGTGCCCAGGACTAGATGCTGGAGGGGAAACGCCGCATGACAGTGTCCAGCCGCTGGCATTCCAGCGTGGCGACAAGGAACCGCTTTTCTAAGGGCTCGACACATCCAAAGATGCTCCGCTTCTTTCTCAATCTTAAAATGCAAAGAAACACAATGACAACCCACTCGCACCTGCCAGAGGAGCAAAGATGAGAAGTTTAGGTGCCCCGTGGTGAGGGGCCGGGGGAAGCTGGCGTTCTCGATGCTAACGGAAGGTCGGTTTGTACAACCAAATGCATGTAACCCAGAGAACAAAAAACTTCACTCCTGGGAAGCCAGCTTACAGACACTCCTGCAGAAGCGTGCTAAGGTCTGTGCACAGGAGTGGACGTGACAGAGCTGCTTGAAATACAGCCGTGACTGTAACACAAGTATCTATCGACAGGAAAGTGATGAAATAAGCTGCGGTGTATCCATTTACCAGCTATTATGCAGCTGCTAAAAAAAATAGTCTTTGTGTGCTGATAGTGGCCACACGCAGGGTCTGGTGAGCCAGGGCCTGCTGTAAGTGACCCGGGAATCCCACAGCATCCCGAACGCACGGGACCTGCCGTACTCAGTGGGAGTCTCTGGCCCACCGGCAAACACAGCCGCCTGAGGAACTGGCACAAGGACCCACCACAGACCGCCGTCAGACACCCGCGTTTCTCTCCTCACGGGGCCACAGCACATGCCTGGCTCGGGGGCCGGGAGCTCGGCGACTCAGCCCACTCACTCTCTCACAGGCGGTCTGACCCCTCCAACCACTCACAAACCCAGGGAGATCCGGGGGCCCTGCAGGGGCGGGGGCACAGACACCACAGTCCCTCGCCACCCCTACCGCAGACGCAGACCCTGTGGACGAGGCCTGCAGCGGGAGGGGGCACCACAGTGAGGCGCCGGCGGGCGGTGTGCATGGATCGAAGGGAATGACTGAGCAGAACCTGTCAGCTGCACCAGACCCCTGTTGCTTCGCCTGCAGAGGGACCGGCTGGCTCTGACCCACAGCAGCTCCCTGGCTGTCCAGACTCACCAACTCCTGGGGACCCCGGAGCTGCCGGCTGCGTGTGTCTGCGTTGGGCTTTTTGGTCTCAGTCAACTCAAAGGCAGGCGGGAAAAGAGGGAGGTGGGAAACCCGAAAGAGAAACCCCGCTGGCACATTTCAGTCAGCTGTCCCCGGGGCCCGGTGACATTTACCCAGGGCCTGCCCTGACCTTGGTGGCACCCTGTGGATTCTCGGTGTCCTCTTCCCCACGGGAGCTGGAGAGAACCCTGGGGCCATGACGGAACACTGGCCACAGGGACCTGCCTGCCAGGAAGAGCCCCGGGCCCCGCATCTTGACCCTCTGCTCACGTAGCGAAGAAACGGTCTTGCACGCACAGCTGTGCCCCTCCTCCATCCCCTACCTGTCTCCTCTCGAACCTCCATCCTTCCCTCCCTCGTGCGGCTGTCGTTGCTGCCGCTGCCCCTGCTGGCCCCCAGGCACACCTCTCCTTGACCCCCCCACCCACACCCCACCCGCTGAACACGAGGTTTGGAAGCAGGCCCAGCTGGATTCCATGATGTTATTTTCCTCAAAAGGTCACGCATGGGCTTGGCATGATGGCAGATAAAGTCCTGCCTGCGCTCCGCCGGCCAAGCTGCGCACCTTTCGGTCCTTCACAGGCGGGAGATGGGTGGGGGGTGGTGACGGACACGTCACGCCCCATGAGAACAGAGACGGCGTCCGACCTGGGTCGCCCCTGAGTCCTCACCACTGAGCACCGGTGCCTGGGACAGGCTGCGGTAATCAGGGCACGTGCTGATCGAGGGCCAGTCCACTCAGGACCTCATTCCCTTGGGGGCCATCTAAGTGCTGCTTGTCCCCCCCGCCCCCGTCTGCTGAGATCCCTCGGGGACTGTGCTAACCATCAACGCCTCCGGGAAGGGGGAGGAGCTAAATCAATAGTGTCTCAATGGGAATTAATTCACCCAAGATTGAAAGGCTCTGCAAGACCCCACGAAGACAGGACAAGGAACGGAGGAATTCTAAAGGGGGAGAAAGCTCCAGAAACATCCCTCCTCACCCCCGAGCCCAGGCTCCGAGTGCTTGCTCTGACCAGGAGTAGTTGTAACCAATTAGAAGACACACTCGTTCCCTTGTGAGATGTGAGGGTTCCTGGACATTCATTAGTTTCCCGCCGTCGAGGCTGACGGAGAGACCTGTGCACAACCCCACCCGTCCTCCATGCTGACGGTTCCCTGACGTGCTTGCAACCAGGGGTGGAGTCCAGGCTGGGGGGGCGGGGGAGTGAAGGGACGGAGAAGCAGGAGTTGCCGTTTTCAGAGCAGTCGTGGGGACGCGGAGTCCGGCACAGGGAACCTAGTCGACCCTGCCTGGGACGACCTGGGCAGGGCCGGGGCCCTGGAAGCACCAGGGCTGCTCTCCAAAGGACGCGACTGTCTAACCGCCATGCCGCACACCGGAAGCTGATACAGAATAATGTTGAACATCCGCTGTTATTGGGAAAAAAATTTTAATAGACATTTCTAAAAGGAAAGAAAAATACGTAAAAGTAGGAATCAAAAATACCCGTAATTGTTATAAACACAAACCACCCCAGCGGTGCCAACCGCGTCCCATGCAAGATGAGGCGTGTGAGTGGCTGCGGCTGACCTCTCGCTTTTCCGTGTTTGCACCAGGGTCCGGCGGCCTGCATAGAAACGCCACCATATACCGCGTGGCGGTGCAGCGTGGGCCCCAGTGCGAGGCCGGCTCTCTCTCCTCACCCCTGCAGAGAGGGCCCGTTCCTTAGTTTGCGTGAACATGTCACCTCTCTCCCCTGGCCCTTCACGAACTGCCATGACCTCTCTCTTTTCCCTTGAGCTCCTCTGTGACAACCCATCTTGCATCTTCTCACCCACTACCACTGTCTTCACTTTCAGTCAGTCAATCAACAAACACATAGTCTTGGGGTTTAGTCCTTACTGGTGAGCGCTTCCCACGTGCCAGGCCCCGTCCTAACCCTGGGGACACAGCCAAGGCCACGTGAGACAAGGCCAGGCTTTCCACAAGGTGGAGGGTCCACGGGGGAACCATAAACAGAGCGATAAACACCCAACTCCCAGGGACAGAGAAGACGGGAGCAGCGCGGGGCCAGGTGACCTGGGATGGCCTCTGAGAAGGGCGCATCCAGGGCGAGACCTCGGTGACAAGAAAGCAGCCTCTGATGCTGGTCAAGACCACTGATGACTGCGAAAGCCCCGAGACAACAGGGACCCGTTCAAGGAGCAGAAGGAAGACCCGGCGGCCTCACAACCGAGCCGAATGCACTCT
>PVJI01030013.1:0-14652 GCA_004026765.1 Micronycteris hirsuta | reverse complement strand
CCTCCCCCCTGGCTATTGTTAGATTGTTCTTAATTTCAATGTCTCTGGTTAAGCTTTGCTTGCTTTTTGCTTTTGTTGATTATGTTCCAGTTAAAGGTGAGATCATATGGTATTTGTCCCTCACTGCCTGGCTTACTTCACTTAGCATAATGCTCTCCAGTTCCATCCATGCTGTCGCAAAGGGTAGGAGCTCCTTCTTTCTCTCTGCTGCATAGTATTCCATTGTGTAAATGTACCATAGTTTTTTATGCACTCATTTACTGATGGGCATTTAGTTTGCTTCCAGAACTTGGCTATTGTAAGTTATGCTGCTATGAACATTCGGGTGCATAGGCTCTTTTGGATTGGTGTTTCAGGGTTCTTAGGGTATAATCCTAGCAGTGAAATTGCTAGGTCAAAAGGCGGTTCCATTTTTAGTCTTCTGAGAAAATTCCATACTGTTTTCCACAGTGGCTGCGCCAGTCTGCAATCCCACCAACAGTGCAGTAGGGTTCCCTTTTCTCCACAACCTCTCCAGCACTTGTTTGTTCCTTTGTTTATGATGGCCATTCTCAGTGGTGTGAAGTGGTATCTCATTGTGTTTTTAATTTGCATCTCTGTGATAGCTAGCAATACTGAGCATCTTTTCATATGTCTCTGGGCCCTCTGTATGTCCTCCTTGGAGAAGTGTCTGTTCAAGTCCTTTGCCCATTTTTTAATTGGGTTGCTTGTCTCCTTAGAGCGGAGTTGTGTGAGTTCTTTATATATTTTGAAGATCAAACCCTTGTCTGAGGTATCATTGGCAAATGTTTCTCCGTACATTTGGTTCTTTTTTCTTTTTAATGCTGTTTTCTATAGCCATGCAGAAGCTTTTTATTTTGATGAGATCCCATTTGTTTATTCTTTCCCTTATGTCCCTTGCTCTAGGGGACATATCAGTGAAAATATTGCTGTGTGGAATATTGTGATTTTTCCTGCCTATGTTCTCCTCTAGGACTTTTATGGTGTCATGACTTATATTTAAGTCTTTTATCCACCTTGAATTTAGGTTTGTGTATAGTGTAAGTTGGTGCTTGAGTTTCATTTTTTTGGGTGTAGCTGTTCAGATCTCCCAATGCCATTTGTTGAAGAGGCTATTTTTGCTTCATTTTATGCTGCTTCCCCCTTTGTCGAATAATAATTGACCATAGAGAGTTGGCTTTAGTTCTGGGCTCTCTATTCTTTTCCATTGGTCCATTTGTCTGTTCTTATGCCATTACCAGACTGTTTTGATTACAGTGGCCTTATAATACAGCTTGATATAAGGTATTGTGATCTCTCCTACTTTGTTATTTTTTCTCAAAATTGCTGCAGTTACTCAGGGTTGTTTATGGTTCCATATAAATCTTTAAAGTGTTTGTTCTGTATCTGTGAAATATGCCATTGGTACTTCAGTAGGTATTTCACTGAATCTATAAATTGCTTTGGATAGTATGGACATTTTGATGACATTAATTCTTCTGAACATTGAACATGGTATATGTTTCCATTTGTTTGTGTCTTCCATGATTTCTTTCTTCAGTGTTGTGTAGTTTTCAGAGTACAGGTCTTTTACCTCCTTAGTTAGGTTTATTCCTAGGTATTTTATTTTTCTTGTTGCTTTATCAAATGCGATTTTTTCCCCCTGATTTCTGTTTCTAATGTTTCATTGTTGGTGTACAAAAATGCCTTTGATTTCTGAATACTGACTTTGTATCTTGCTGTTTTGCCAAATTCATTTATTAGGTAGAGCAACTTTTTGGTGGAGTCTATAGGATTTTCTGTGTATGCTATCATGTCATTTGCAAACAATAACAGTTTTTTTCCCTCTTTTCCAATTTGAATTCCTTTTCTTTCCTTTTCCTGTCTGATTGCTGCGGCTAGGATTTCCAGTACTATGTTGAATAGAAGTGGTGAAAGTGGACAACCTTGTCTGACTCCTGATCTTAGTGGGAAAGTTTTTAGTTTTTGCCCATTAAGTGTGATGTTGGCTGTAGGTCTCTCATATATGGCCTTTATTATGTCGAAGAATGCTCCCTCTGTTCCCACTTTTCTGAGTGTTTTTAATCATAAATGGTGCTGTACCTTATCAAATTCTTATTCTGCATCTACTAATATGATCATGTGATTTTTGGTCTTTTCTGTTGTTTATGTAATGTATTACGTCTATTGATTTGTGCATATTGTACCATTCTTGCATTCCTGGAATGAAACCATCTTGGTCATGGTGTGATATCTTTTTAACATATTGTTAGATGCAGTTTGCCAATATTTTGTTGAGGATTTTAGCATCAATATTCATCAGTGATATTGGCCTGAAGTTTTCTGTCTTTGTTGTGTCTTTATCTGGGTTTAGGATTAGGATGATGCTAGCTTCATAAAAAGAGTTTGGAAGTCTTCCATCTTCTTGGATTTTTTTGGGATAGTCTGTGAAAGATAGGGCTCAGCCCTTCCTAAAATGCTTTGTAGAATTCTCCTGTGAAACCATCTGGTCTAGGACTTTTGTGTGTTGGGAGTTTTTTGATTACTGCTTCAATTTTGTCTGGTGTTATTGATCTGTTCAGGGTTTCTGGTTCCTCTTCATTGAGTTTTGGAAGATTATATTTTTCTAGAAATTTGTCCATTTTACCGTGGTTTCCAAATTTCTTGGCATATAGTTCTTCATACTAGTTTCATACAATCCTTTGTGTTTCTATGGTATCAGTTGTAATCTCTCCTCTTTCATTTCTGATTGAGTTTATTTGGGTCCTCTCTCTTTTTTTCTTGATGAGTCTGCTTAAAAGCTTGTCGATTTTGTTTATTTTTTCAAAAAACTAGCTGCTGGATTTATTGATTTTTAGAATTGTGCTTTTAGTGTCTAAGTTGTTTAATTCTGCTCTGATCTTGGTTATTTTCTTCCTTCTACTTGCCCTGGGCTGTCTTTGTTGTTGTTCTTTGAGTTCTTGCAGGTTAGGGTGTTTATTTGAAATGTTTCTATTTTTTTTTTTCAGGTAGGCCTGTATCGCTATGAACTTCCCTCTCAGGACTGCCATTGCTGTGTCCCATAGGTTTTGGCTTGTTGTGAGTTCATTTTCATTTATTTCCGGAAACTTTTTGATTTCTTCCTTGATCTCATTCTTGACCCACTCATTGTTTAATAGCATGCTATCAATCTCCATGAGTTTGAGTGGTTTTGAGTTTTTTCCATGAGGTTTGTTTCTAGATTCAGTCCCTTGTGGTCAGAGAAAATACTTGATATGATTTCAATTTTCTTGAATTTGTTGAAGCTTGTTTTGTGTTCTATCATGTGGTCTATCTTTGAAATGTTCCACGTGCATTTGAAAAGAATGTGTATTTTGCTTCTTTAGGATGAAAGGCTCTATGTATATCAGTTAAGTCCATTTGATCTAGGACACTGTTCAATGCTGCAATATCTTTGTTGATATTTTGTTTGGAAGATCTATCCGTTTTTGACAGTGGGGTGTTGAAATCTTCTACTGTAATTGTGTTGCTGTCAATATCTTCCTTGAAGTCCTCCAAGATTTTCCTTAAGTACTTGGGTGCTCCTGTATTGTGTGCAGATATATTTATAATATTTATGTCTTCTTGATGGATTCTTGCCTTGAGTATTATGAAGTGACCTTCTGAGTCGCTTTTTATGGACCTTTTTTTGAAGTCTGTTTTGTGTGATATGAGTATTGCTACCTCACCTTTTTTTCTCTGTCCGTTTGCTTGGAAAATTCATTTCCAGCACTTCACTTTCAGTCTGTGTAGGTCTTTTGTTCTGAGGTGGGTCTTTTGTAGGCAGCATATGTGTGGGTCATGCTTTGTTATCTATTCAGCTATTCTATGTCTTTTGATTGGAGCATTTGATCCATTTATGTTTAAGGTTATTTTTGATAGGTACTTATTCATTGCCATTTTTTTGTGCCTGTGTTCCTCTCTCTCTCTCTCTCTTTTCCTTCCTTTTCTTAAAGCAGTCCCTTTAGCATCTCTTGCATAGCTGGTTTGGTGGAAGTGTATTCTTTTAGATTTCTTTTGTCTGCGAAGCTCCTTATTTCAGCTTCCATTTTAATTGAGAGCATTTCTGGATAGAGTAGTCTGAGTTGTAGGCCTTTGGTTTTTATTACTTGGAATATTTCTTGTCATTCCCTTCTGGCTTGGAGTGTTTCCATTGAGAATGCAGCTGCTAATCTTATCAGGGCTCCCTTGTACATGATTTCCTGTTTCACCCTTGCTGCCTTTAAGCTTCTCTGTTTGTCTTGGAATTTTGCCATTTTAATTATGATGTGCCCTGAAGTGGGCCTCTTTGGTTTCCTCTTGAATGGGACTCTCTGTGTTTCCTGGATTTGTGTGACTTTTTCTCTCATCAGATTAGGGAAGTTTACCATCATTACTTTTCAAACAGGTTTGTATTCCTTGCTCTTCTTTTCCTTCTGGTATCCCTAATATACAGATATTATTACATTTCATGTTGTCTTGCAGCTCCCTTATCACCTCTTTGTTCTTTCTGAATGTCTGTTCTTTTCTTGCTCTATATGTGTGTTTTTTTTCTACCTTGTCCTCCAGCTCACTGATTTGATCCTCTATCTCATCCAACATGCTTGTAATTCCTTGTAGTGTGCTTTTTATTTCTGAGATTTTATTGTTCATTTCTTCTTGTTTTTTTAATCGTTTCTATTTCATTTTTCTTGCTGATGTAGTTCTCACTCATTTCCTTGAGTTGCCTATGAATTCCTTGAGCATCTTTATAACCATTATTTTGAATTCTATATCTAATAGTTGGTCACCTCCATTTCATTTAGCTCTTTTAGTGGGGAGTTTTCCATTCCTTTTGATTGCATGTTCTTTTTTTGTCTCCCATTTTAGTTGATACTTTTTGTTTGTTTCTGCGCTTCCTGATGTTTTGTTTTGCTAGCTTTGTTTGTAGGGTGAACTTCTATGGTAGGAATTCTATGAGGTTCAGTGGTGTGGTCTCTTTGAGCTCCTTGTCTGGACCCTCTAGGTTTGGCCTTTCTTCTGTTTGTGTGGGCTCTCTTGTTGTATTTGAGTTTTTACCTTTTGATGGTTCCTTTGTTGGTGTTTTTTCTCCTCTAGCAGGTATACTGATGTTCACAGCTCCCATCTGTTCTTGTGTGTGATCAGTGACAGGGGGGTAGGCAAAATGGATTAAGACAGCAAGAGAGTATTTTATGGGATTTAAAGTACCAGCAAGTAGGGAAGAGATAGGAGATTCTGTGGACAGATATAGTGGCAACTGTGATATTTCACCCAACTAGCCACTTTTTATAAAAGGTAAAAGAGAGATAAAACTCTTGTTGGAGGGTAAGATGACTGTGAACTGAATCCAGAAAACAGAGCGATTGTGCAAGGTTAGATGATGAGATATAGTGAGATTAAAGGATAGAAAGTATGCGTAGTGTGAGAGAGACTAGAGCTAACCACAACAATAAAAATCCTCAGGATTGAAGTAAAGTGAGCTAATATCAGGGCGGGTTGCTGTGTGGTATGTACAATTGTATGGAACAACAATTATTTACAATAGTACTCACTGCCATCTTTTTTCCCCTGTTTAGGTTCATTTCTCTTAGTTCTTTGTATGCTTGTAGGTTTTTGGTGTGTGGTTTTCATGAGGTCTATGTATGTCATTCTTTATGTATAACAGTATATTTTAAGTTAATAGGTGTTTAAGTTCAAATATATTGTGTCAGGACTACATTTTTTATTCTCTCTTGATGCTTTATGGTAAGATGCCATATTTTAGATCTTTTTGCTGGGTGCTTTTGACCGGTAGGTATATAGGAGCCAAGCAATTGCTTAATGCATCTGGGGCACTGGTCTACCTAGCTGAGGCAGCTCTGGGTGGGGAGGCCAGGTGTGTATAGTAATTTTTTGTTGATCTTGGCTGCTCCCTTGTTTGGGCCAAAATGGGCCCAGATGATGTGTCCAGGAACATACTGAAACTACTTTGCAGGCTGGCCAGAGTATCTGCATAAGAGCCCTGCCCACCCCATGGAGATGGAAGGGGCATATATAATAGCAGAGGAATCTCACAGGTCCCAGTCTCTCTATTTGGTCTCTTCCTCTTGTGTTGTTGTTCATTCAATGTTCAGTAGTCTTGCAAGAGTAATGCTACCTATTGTACATACATACATACATATTTGAGTATGCTCGCAGAGAGGATAAGGTCTGTGTCCTCCTACTTGGACCTCCTGGTATTGTAAATTTTAAAATCAATATTGTGTTGTGAAAAGTGGAACAGAAAGTAATTATACGGATAAACTGGCCTGACTTCATCAGGATATGTCCCCAAAGTCTGGGATTTGGGTTTGTAGAATGAATCCTACCCACAACAGGTTGGTTACAAAAGTGTGAGCAGTGCCTTAGCATGTGATTTCTGCCTTTTACCTGTGGTGTGCCTTAGTGGCTGTTGCTCTTAGATCTTTAGAAGAGTTTTTCCATTTTTTTGGAGATATAATTGACATACATCACTGTATAAGTTTAAGGTGTTCAGCATAATGGTGTCATTTACATATATTGTGAAATGATAACCACAGTAACTTTAGTTAACATCCACCATCTAGCAGAACTTTTTCTAATTATAGCTTTTAGGAATTTTATTTATATTTACATTTATTTATTTATTATTTAATTTATTGGGATGACATTCATTAATAAGATTACATAGGTTTCAGGTATACAATTCTACAATACCTCAAGTCAAATCTTCTGTCACTGTCCAGCAGAATTTTTGATGTAACATTTTTTTCACTCTTCTGGTCAAAATGGTGACAGGTAAACACAGTTCGACTCCTTGCACAACCACATAAAAATTACAACTAAATTATAGAACAGCCATCATTGAGAACCATCAAAAATCGAGTTGAATGGAAGTCTGACAACTATGGAATTAAAGAAACCACATCCATCCAGACTGTTTGGGGGGCAGAGATGCAGAAGGCCTGGTCCCGCATACATGTGTGGTGGATAAAAATTCAGGTGTGATATCTTGGGAGTGAGGAGTCCCAGCCACACAACAGGCCCCAAACCTTGGGCTCTAGTGTCATAAAGATAAGTCCCCAGATCTTCTGGCTGTAAAAAGCAGCAGGGATTGAGTCAATGGAAGAAACTTCTGGAGTCCCAAGCAGTTCCCCTGAAAGAACCTGTCGGGAACCACCCTGCCCAGTTTCAGAAGCTGTCACCCCGCCATGGCTAAGACCTTGGGACCATAAGCCACTAAGGAGACAAAGCTTATCTTCCTGGCAGGGGCACCGGCTTTGCCCCCTTTTACCTCACCCTACTTGGCCCCAGGCAGATGACTGTTTAGCCAATGACAGGTAAGATTTCTCAAGGGAGGGACAACCTAAGACAGGCAAGGTCATGAAGGGGCCCTCAGGGAAGGACTTGGGAGGCTATAGGAAAAGGGGGTGATGGGCCCTCACCCCTCGGCTTTGACATGGCCTGAGTCCTCATTCTGTCTGCAAGAAGTCTCCTAATCTCTTGGCTGCCTTACTTCCCCTGCCTGACTTAAGCCTGAAACAATGCTAGAGGGCAGTGCAGCCCTGAGCAGGAACAGGCGATTCCCTTGGGCGATCAGGCCCTAAGAAAGAATACATAAAATCCTGTGAAACCTGCTTTGCTAAGAATGCCCTCAGTTTTCTGATAAGGGTCCAAGAATGAAATGAGTTTGTATCCCAAAGTTTTATAGCCCTTTAGCTAACTGACCCTGACTCATAATAAGTCCTCATAGTTCTTTGTATGTTATCTGTTTGATCCTTACTGCCTGACAATGATTGATGAGCTTTACCTGTATTCCTGTGCAAATTGAACCCAATAAAAGCCCATGGAGGAAAAGGCTTCTGGCCCTTCTACTTTGAGAGATTGTCCACCTTTCCTCCCCAAGAAGATCATATCTTGGTAGACTTATTCTTATCTGTGGTGGATGGGGGGCCCTGCAGGTGGAGCCCCCCCCACAAGAACCCACACACGAACTTATTCAAACTCTGTCTTTCTGAGCTCCAGCACCAGGGTAGCAGCTGGAAAGGCACCAGTGGCATACAGAGAGGAACTGAAGTGGCTGGCATCAAGGTGAGAGCTGGGAGACAGCTTTCTCCCAGACAGAAAGGCAGGCAGAGCCACAGAACTTGCAGGTGGGTATCATATCTGAGACTCCGTCAACCTGGCTAACACTGTTTGCCTTGCCATGGAGATCCCCTAAGGCTCTGTCCCACCCAACTTACAGCTGTTAACAGTGGATTTTCATTATGAATGGCAGGTCTTGGCTCATGCCTCACAACATTCTAAATCCTTTCAAACAAGCAATAGCTGGTCTCACTGAGCCCTCAGCCCCTATATCTCTTGCTAAGTGGCCCCAGGCATGGCACTAGCAGCAACCAGCCTAGATTCACAGTTTCACTTCACCTGGGAATCTCCAAGCCCAGCACAAGTAGCAGCTATTACAGATTGCTATATAGCTCAGTCAGGGTGGCCTTCTGCAAAACACAGTTGCAGGCTGATGTTGGCTTACACAACCTGGGAAACTCCAGGGTCTCAGGGCCCAGTGGACAGCTACAGACCATGTCATTGTACCACCACCCTGTCCCTGCAGAGCTGATCCTCCATGGAGGGCAGAGGTTGGTAGTTAGTGGTCATAGTCAATACTTGTAACTGACTGGCCTGGTTAAATCCCTCCCATTGACCTGCCAACAGCAACCAGGTCTCATCTACAAGAGGAGGATGTAGTCAGCTCACAAGAAGGGCACACCTCCAATACCCAGCTTGGGTGATAGGGGAGGCTGTGTCACTGGACCCTACAGGACGCTTACTACATTGGGCCACGATACCAAAACAGGAAGTCACAGCAGCCCTACCCAATACATAGAAACAAATGCAGGGAAGCTGCCAAAATGAAGAGACAAAGAACATGGCCCAAATGAAAGAACAGATCAAAACTCCAGAAAAAAAGCTAAACGAAATGGAGATAACAATCTATCAGATGCAGAGTTCAAAACACTGGTTATAAGGATGCTCGAGGAACTTAGTGAGGAACTCAACAGCATACAAATGATCTAGCCAGAAACAAAGCACACACTAATTGAAATGAAGAACAATTTACAGGGAAGCAACAGTAGAATGGATGGCAATGATATGGAACATAAGGAAGCAAAAAACAACCGATCAGGACAGCAAGAAGAAAAAAGAATCCAAAAAACAAGTGTAGTGTAAGCAGCATGAGGAACAACTTCAAGCATTCCACCATTCACATCATATGGGTGCCAGAAGGAGAAGAGAAAGACCAAGAAATTGGAAATCTATTTGAAAAAATAATGAAAGAAAGCTTACCTAATCTGGTGAAAGAAATATGGATGCACATATAGGAAACACGGAGAATCCCAAACAAGATGGATATAAAGAGGCTCACTACAAGACATGTCATAATTAAAATGCTGAATGTTAAAGATAAAGAGAGAATCCCAAAAGCAGCAAAAGAAAAGACGTTTATAACCTACAGGGGAGTTTCCAAAGACTTCAGCTAATTTCTCAAAAGAAACTTTGCAGGTTAGAAGGGACTGGCATGAAATATTAAGTCACGAAAAGCAGGGACCTACAGCCAAGATTGCTCTACCCATCAAAAACATCATTTAGAATGGAAGGGCAGATAAAGAGCTTCCCAGACAAGAAAAAAACTAAAGGAGTTCATCATCACCAAATTGTTATGATATAAAATTTTAAAGGGAGTTATTTAAGAAAAAGAAGATCAACACTACAAGCAATAAAATGGCAATAAATACATATCTGTCCACAATTGAATCTAAAAACCCCCCTAAGAAACAAAAATAACTGAGACAGAATCATGGATACAGAGAACATTTTGATAGTTACCAGATGGGAGTGGGGTGTGGGGGAATAGGTGAAGAGGTGAGGGGTTGAAGAAGTACAAATAGGTAGTTATAGAATAGCCATGGGGATGTAAAGTACAGTATAGGAAATGGAGTAGCCAAAGAACTTATATGCATAACCCATGGGCATGAACAATGGTGTGGGGATTGCCTGAGGGAGTGGGATGTGGAGGTGGGCAAAGGAGTAAAAATTGGGACAATTGCAATAGCATAGTCAATAAAATATAATTAAAAAGTACATTTTCTTCACAGGGTGGAACATGTCAAAATAAGAAATAGTGTCTTCTACCATTTTGTTTGGAAAGAAAGTGGAATGGATATTCTTTGTGTGTATTCTTCCTCTTGCTACACAGCCTGCATGGTCATCAGGGGGATAGACATTCAGTTCTGAGGCTGGACAATTGATGTGATGGTCACCAGGGAGGCCAGGAAGACAGGCAAGAGAGGACTTGTTGCTATTTTGGTTAATAGTAAAAGAAAATTCTTACTTACAATTCTTATTATTCTCCCACTATATTTCAGCTTATATCTTCAAAAACATTTTAAAACTTGCTTTTAATTTTAAAAATGTGTAGGCATACTGACATCTCAATAGCACTTGGCACATTGTGCTTGTAACTGGCTCTTGCTTTTCCCCTGTTCCCTTAGGAACACCTTCTAAGTATGTTTATGGTTTTGGTTGTGATTTCTGCTGTCACTAGTGGACTTATCTAGGAACAACTGATACTGGAAAATAAAGAGTTAGAAGAGTGCAATGAGGACATTCAGAGCTGAACAACTTGTTATGCCTTCCTTACACAGGGTAAGGACATGCATTAGAGACAGTGTGCATAGCCTAGCTGGGAGAAACCAATTTAAAAAACACTCACACAAACTTTTTTTCCTAAGCATTTTGTGGGATGTTGCAGAACATCCTGGCTGTTGCCTCTGGGTCCTAGTGTATGTACAGGACTGGTAAGTGACAGCATTGTGGGATTTTTGTTTCTGACTAATAGAAAGAGGTCTTTTACTAGTCTGTGAAGATATTAGATTTACAACTACTATTTCTGAAGGAAGCCGTACTTTGAATATCCCTTTCCTCTGTGGTTGACCAACTTTTCCCTCCATTCCTTCCACCCTCTCATCCTGTTTTTCTTTTTCTTTTTTGTTTTGTTTTTTTCTATTCCTTCCTTCTTCCCTCCTTCCTTTGTTTTGTGTGTGTGTGTGTGTGTGTGTGTGTGTGTGTGTGTGTAGCTGGCACCAGCGGTAAAGATGTACACAGTCCTGATGGCACATGCAGAGTTGAAACAAACAAGCATCTTGGTAGATCATGAAGTACATGGTGAGGAGAGAGCCAGGATGTGAGACAGAAGGTATGCCTGATATAGACTTAAGGGATCTGAGGTGAGATGCAAAAGTGAGTAGGAGGTTCAGAAGTGAGAGCTACAGTCTCTGGCATTCTAAATGAGTTGAGAGAGTGCTTTAAAGAATTTGAGCCTTTTTAAAAAAAATGTTTCCCAGATGACTGTGACCCAGCCTAATTGGCCAGCATTCATTTATTTTGGTTTCCTACCTTGTGCAGGGGCAGCGGTTATGAGGTGATCAGAACCTCTTGTGAGTCACACCAGCTCTATTGCCCTGGACTTAAAGAAGCCATGACCGGAATGCTCTTTGTTATTCTTGGTTTCTATCTAGAGGAAGCTGACTCTGTTCATTTTTGTTAATACTATTCACTTTAATTTCCCCCCTAACATTCACTTTCTGACAGAGGCAAAATTTACAACATGATAGAAATTAAAACATAGGATAATAAAAGAGGTGAAAATATAACCTAATTTTTAACATATTCACTTCATTCTTTCAATGAATGGGTATTGAGCAATTGCTATACAACATGGAACAGAGATGAGGGCATAGTAGAGAAGAGGACAGAAAACATTCTGATCTTGTTACTTAAACCCTGGGCTGGGTTCTATGTCAATGATTTTATAAGCATGCAGTACCTGTTTAAGATACTGTGAGACTGAGATGCCCACATTACAAGGCAATTGGGACAATATTGGCAATTTTCTATAAACTTCCCATATCTTCAGCTATGAATTTGACTTAGATTTATATACAAGGATTTAAGAACTCTGTTGGATACAGCCCCATTCAAATATTCTGTTTGAATAGGATGGCATTTTAAAACAGTCTTCAAATTTGATGATACAAATTGAATAGATGAGCTCTATCTTGGCAGTAAATGGGTAAACAGAATGGAGGCTGCCACATTTTTCTCACCTTGGAAAAATCCAAAGAAAAAGGAAATGGAATTCCAAAAGTTTGTCAACTGTGGATTTGTGATATCCTAAGGGTGCCAAAACTCAATGACACTAAAAGAACTAATGAAGCTTTGGAAAATAACTCATCACCTATAGAATCCACCTCATTGACATAGAAATGGACATAAAGCCATGGCTTTAATATCAGAGAGATGAATTTATGTATGTTGACTAGAGGGACAAAACTTTTCATTTTATTTTATTTATTTATTTTTTATTTATTTATTTTACTTATTGTTGTTCGATCACAGTTGTCTGTATACACTCCCCTCCCCTCCCCCTCCAATCCCACCTCCCTTCCCTGCCCCTCTCCCCACCCTTGGTTCTGTCCATGTGCCCTCCATAGTGGTTCCTGAAAACCCTTCTCCCCACTATCACCTCCCCCCTCCCCCGTGGCCATTGTTAGATTGTTTTCAATTTCAATGTCTCTGGTTAAGTACTGCCTGCTTTTTGCTTTTGTCGATTATGTTCCTGTTAAAGGTGAGATCATATGGTATTTGTCCCTAACCGCCTGGCTTACTTTACTTAGCATAATGCTCTCCAGTTTCATCCATGCTGCTGCAAAGGGTATAAGCTCCTTCTTCCTGTCTGCTGCATAGAATTCCATTGTGTAAATGTACCATAGTTTCTTGATCCACTCATTTGTAGACGGGCACTTAGGTTGTTTCCAGCACTTGGCTATTGTGAATATTGCGGCTATGAACATTGGAGTGCATAGGTTCTTTTGAATTGGTTTTTCAGGGTTCTTAAGGTATAATCCCAGTAGTGGAATTGCTGGGTCAAAAGGCAGTTCCATTTTGAGTTTTCTGAGGTAATTCCAAACTGTTTTCCACAGTGGCTGCACCAGTCTGCATTCCCACCAACAATGCAGTAGGGTTCCCTTTTCTCCACATCCCCTCCAACAGTTATCTGTTGCTTTGTTGATGATGGCCATTCTGACTGGTGTGAGGTGGTATCTCATTGTGGTTTTAATTTGCATCTCTCTGATTGCTAGTGATGTTGAGCATCTTTTCATATGTCTCTGGGCCCTCTGTATGTCCTCTTTCGAGAAGCATCTGTTCATGTCGTTTGCCCATTTTTTAATTGTATTTTTTGTCTTCCTGGGGTGGAGTCGTATGAGTTCTTTATACATTTTAGAGATCAAACCCTTGTCTGAGGTATCATTGGCGAATATGTTTTCCCATACTGTCGGTTCTCTTTTTATTTTAATACTATTTTCTTTAGCCCCACAGAAGTTTTTATTTTGATAAGATCCCATTTGTTTATTCTTTCCTTTATGTCCCTTGGTCTACAGGACATATCATTGAAGATGTTGCTGCATGGAATGTCTGAGATTTTCCTACTGATGTTTTCCTCTAGAACTTTTATGGTGTCACGACTTACATTTAAGTCTTTTATCCACCTTGAATTTATTTTTGTGTACGGTGTAAGTTGGTGCTTGAGTGTCATTTTTTTGCATGTAGCCCTCCAGATTTCCCAGCACCATTTGTTGAAGAGGCTATTCTTATTCCATTTCATGCTTCTGACCCCTTTGTCAAAGATTAATTGCCCGTAGAGACTTGGGTTTATTTCTGGGCTCTCTATTCTGTTCCACTGGTCTATTGGTCTGTTTTTATGCCAGTACCAAGCTGTTTTGAATTACAGTGGCCTTGTAATACAATTTTGTATCAGGAATTGTGATCCCTCCTGCTTTGCTCTTCTTTCTCAAAATTGCAGCTGATATTCGGGGACGTTTATGGTTCCATATAAATTTTTGAAGTGTTTGTTCTATATCTGTGAAATATGCCATTGGTACTTTGATAGGGATGGCATTGAATCTATAAATTGCTATGGGGAGTATGGACATTTTGATGATGTTGATTCTTCCAATCCATGAGCATGGTATATGTTTCCATTTGTTTGTGTCTTCCATGATTTCTCTCTTCAGTGTTGTGTAGTTTTCTGAGTACAGATCTTTTACCTCCTTGGTTAGGTTTATTCCCAGGTATTTTATTTTATTTTTTTGCTGCTATATCAAATGGGATTTTTTCCCTCATTTCTTTTTCTGCTGTTTTACTGTTGGTATACAAAAATGCCTTTGATTTCTGGATATTGACTTTATATCCTGCTGTCTTGCCAAATTCAATTATTAGATCGAGTAGTTTTTTGGCAGAGCCTATAGGATTTTCTAAGTACACTATCATGTCATCTACAAACAACGACAGTTTTGATTCCTCCTTTCCAATTTGGATGCCTTTTATTTCCTTTTCTTGTCGGATTGCTGTGCCCAAAACTTCCAGAACAATGTTGAATAGAAGTGGTGATAGTGGACAGCCTTGTCTTGTTCTTGATCTTAGTGGGAAAGATTTTAGTTTTTGTCCATTGAGTATAATGTTGGCTGTAGGTTTCTCATATATGGCCTTTATTATGTTGAGGAATGCTCCCTCTATTCCCACTTTGCTAAGTGTTTTTATCATAAATGGATGCTGTACCTT
>PVJI01030012.1:0-14658 GCA_004026765.1 Micronycteris hirsuta | reverse complement strand
TTACCTACAAAGGAATTCCCATAAGACTGTCAGCGGATTTCTCAAAGGAGACCTTCCAAGCAAGAAGGGGCTGGAGAGAAATATTTCAAATCATGAAAAGCAAGGGCCTACAACCAAGAATAATCTATCCAGCAAAACTGTCATTTAGAATGGAAGGGCAGATAAAGTGCTTCTCAGATAAGGTCAAGTTCAAGGAGTATATCATCATGCAGCCTCTACTATATGAAATGTTAAAAAGTTTTGTATGAGGACTCAGGAGCGAAGGCACAGAGGCCAGATCAGCTACCGGGGAATTCAGATCAGTCACAGCCAAGATGCTTGTGAGGTAAGCAAGCAAAATACAACCAGAGAAACAAAATAGAACCAGAGACACTGAAGTTTAGAACATTCTGGCAGTAACCAGAGGGGAGGGGGAAGGTGAGAAGGGGGACAAGGGTATTCAGGAACTGCTATAAAGGACACATGGACAAAACCAAGGGGGAGGGGGGAAGCAAGGGAGGGAGGTGGGTTTGCCTGGGGTGGGGTGGGGGGAGGGTAAATGCGGACAACTGTAATTGAACAACATAAAATAATTTTAAAAAAATGTATCAAAGGATTGAAATTATATAAAGCATGTTTCTTGCTCTCATTGCAGCTAATCTAGCAATAAGAAGTAATAAAAGATAACTACAAAGTCCTTATATTAAAAAATTATAAGATACACTTCTAAATAACTTGCAAATTAAATTACAATTGCAGTTAAAAAATAATTTGAACTGAATGACAATTAAAGTAGTACATAAAAAACACCCTGGGAAAATGTATTGGTAAATCCACACATTAGGGAGAAAACCTGAAAATTCACAAATTTTGCATCATATTACAAACCTAGAATAATAAATTAAAGCCAGAGAAAGTGGAAGAATGGAAATGTGCAAGTGGTGATGTCTGGAAGGGTATATACTTTTTTTTTCATTAAATGATTTTTTATTTTTATTCTACTACAATTTCCCAATCTTTCCCCTTTACCCTCCTCACCCATTCCACCCCACACCCCTGCTTTGTTTACAAGTGTATATACTTAACATAATAGCAGTTATTACCTGTTTGGGTAGGATTTTTAATTATTTTTATTTTTCTATATAATTTAAGTAAGTGGCAACAACAACAAAAAAGGCCGTCTCAGTTTGGGCTTAAAAAGTACTAGAGGAAAACACGACATAATTTAAAAATAATAATAATCTAGTCTGTTGTGGTGACAACACCAGAGGGCTTTTCTTTGCTCGCCCAGCCTGATCTTGTCTTTCAGAGGGGCTCCTCTTCCAATTTGCACTTCTTCATGTGCAAATGCAGCTGAGCAAAGAGGAAATGAAAGGTGTAGATGAGAAGTCATATAGATGACCAGAGAAGCAGTGAGCAGCACAGCCTGCAAGAGGGAGTTTGCTCTGGGGCTGCCTCACTTAAAGGCCTCCTCACAGCCCTGATGCTAGTAACTAAGAAGCAGCGCTATTGAGATGAAACACAGTGTGCTCCTTCACAATTCACCTGTAACAATACTGAGCTTCTTGACAACCCTCTGTACTCACAGCCATTCTGTATTAACATTGAGGTATTTGCACTATAGTTTCCTTCTTCAACACAACCCAACTTTGGGATTCCTCTTGGCATTGAACTGGGGCCAATGACTATAAATTTATAGAAATGCGCATGGACCCCACACACAAACCCAGGACATGAAGCCACACCCAAAGAGACCCCAGATCCAAGACCCATAGCCAAATAGATTCAAACCCAGGCCACAGACCTCAAACAGGGTAACCAGGACCCCACAGCCAGACTCCAGAGTTGGAGCTAGACAAGGAAACCTAGCTGCCAGATGCCAGACACAGAAGCTGAACCACACTAGTCAGGGCTTATAATATTCTTAATAGCATTTCTATAAATGACCTTGGATCCAGTACTTAAATATAAAATTCATTGTTTTGAGAATAAATGGTTGGTTTTTTTTTTAAAGATTTATTTATTTATTTATTTTTAGAGAGAGGGGAAGGGAGGGAGACAGAGAGGGAGAGAAACAGCAATGTATGGTTGCCTCTCACATGGCCCCCACTGGGGACCTGGCCCGCAACCCAGGCATGTGCCCTGACTGGGAATCGAACCGGGACCCTCTGGTTCCCAGCCCGCGCTCAATCCACTGAGCTACACCAACCAGGGCGAGAATAAATGGTTTTCATCTCTCACATAACAGTACTGAGTGACACAGTCTATTTTGCACTATGGAAACGTTCCTGCTGGAATAGAGTTTTGGATGCAGATTGGACACTCTGGGTGGCCAAGGTGCTATTCGGATAAGGAAGGCAGCACGGGCCAGTGGATGTAACGAGGGTGTGCAGAGTTCTTGTTGAGTCATTTCTAAATGCATACATATATAACCGACTACTTCTCATCCATTCTTTTATCTACAAAAAAAATATGTATAGATAGGTTTATTTTAAGTAAAGGAGAAAAGAAATGACACAACATTCCAAATGACATGAAGGAAAAGCAAGTTTTCCCCTGCACGTTGTCTAGACCCTGATCCCTGTGACTCATCCCTCTGTCTCCCATCAGCACGTGTCTTCTGCCTGGGTTTTTTTTTTTTTTTTTTTAACACAATTTGTTTTGCAGGATACTTTTCTCACAAAACAACATTACTTAGAAACTATTCTTTTTTTTTTTAAGATTTTATTTATTTATTTTTAGAGAGAGGAGAAGAGAGGGAGAAAGAGCAATGTATGGTTGCCTCTCACATGGCCCCCACCGGGGACCTGGCCCGCAACCCAGGCATGTGCCCCGACTGGGAATCGAACCGGGACCCTCTGGTTCCCAGCCCGCGCTCAATCCACTGAGCTACACCAGCCAGGCCCCCTTCCCCAAGTCTTTCAGAGAAAGGACACTGCACCTGCTTGCTCATCAGCCTCAGAAATTTCAGGAGTCCTCTGGATCCCCATACAGGCCACCAAACTATGTTGACCTTAAAACTACAGCAGTCAGTTATTTGACCAGCAGATAAGGGGTTTATTCAGAAACAGTAAAAAAATGCAATTTAGGACAAGCAAGCTGTAGCAAGTCATTGGAAAGCTCCACAAGTAAAGGAGAGGAACGTTATTTTACAGGGAGAAAGGAGGAAGTTGGGAGAGGTCATTTCAAATGAAAGTGCAATGGAGAAAAGTGTCAGTTCAGAGGGACGAAGGTTTCCCTCTGGCTGAGTTGCTGAGGAGTTGGTTTCTCCTGGGAACACATGGTACAACTCTATGTTGGGGCCTGTGACAATTTTTCCTATAATTGACCCCAGGGGGTGCTATGTAAAGTGCCCGCGCTGACCCCCAACTCCACTTTAGTGAGGTTTCCCCTTATGCAGTTTCACAGCAATAATTACAGTTAGTTGGCTCATTTCCAGTCCATGCTCAAAACGAGGGGAGGACCAGAGACACTCTCTCCACTTTATCCCGTGAAAGCCAGTAGCAGCTCAACTGACCCTGCTCTGTGGACCCCTGCCCTCAAATTTGATGTTATTTTATGCAAAATACTTGTAGGTTTTTCCAGTATTTCTACATTTATTTAGTTTTGTTTGATTTTATCTTGCCTTCCTACTTCTGAAATGTTTTTACACCTGAGCTACTTAAACATACCTATTACTCATAACGCCACTTCTTTGGGACGTGAAATTCTCCTTGTGTGTTTTCCAGTATACTTATTATTTATTTTGTTGTGTTTAAATGTTTGAGCCCTCTGGGACTTATTTTGTGTCTATGAATTGCGTGGTCAGAATGTACTGACTTAAGTTTCCACGGAATGCGTGCAGTCTTGACCGCGTCCTCACTGGTTACGCAGCTCCTGCTGAAAGTGGGTTTGACAAGGGAGCGCACACACGGGCCTAGAGGAAAGTTGCGGATCCCGACCACAGTCTGGTGGAACAAAGACACTTTGTCAGGCGGCAGGAGGGCCACGTCCACCCTAAAGACCCGCCCGAGCTGCGGGCTCCCAGTTTCTGCAGGTCGGGAACCTCACCAGCCGCTGGAAAACGAGCTACGGAAACCGCCAAGCCACAGTCCTTGCTGCAGGCTGCTCGACAAGCATTTGCGGGGCCCAGAGCAGCCAATCCACGCGGGGTGGGGCGGGTCTTCCACCAGGCAGTCCCGAACCCAGGAATCACAGGCTGGCTCCGCCCCTCAGCTTCTTCTGACCGCCCATTGGCGGGCAGGGTCCTGGGATCGCAGCACTGATTGGTGGCTTGCTCCCACGTCGCTAACCATGCAGGAACCTCGCCCCCTGCGCCCCCACACCTCGTGAAGGCCGGAGGCCGGGGAGCTCGGAGAGGACGCTCTACCGAGGTGGGCAGCACGGCAGGGGCCCCGGGAGACTGACCGGTAAGCCTTGCCATGTGGAACCCTCAGCCCGAGACCGTCGAAGTCCAGTGAGAGACCCCAGATGCCCTCATCCTGAGGGACCCCGAATCCCTTCAGCATCGAGGGGCCCGCGTCCGCTAATCCTGAGGACCCCACATCTCCTGACCCCCCAACGCTGAGATCCCCAAACAGTCTGAAATCCCCAGTTCCCCTCAGCTCGGGGCACCCTACCTGCAGCTCGCCCGGAAAGATCAAATCTCCCCAAACTCAGGGATCCTGAATGCCGGCGCCCTGGAAACTAACTCAGCGGTGGGGAACCTGAAGCCCATCGAGGAGAGGCCCTAGATCTCCGCAGCTGCAGAGGTCTCCACCCTCTCCCGCGGGATTTCAAGTGTCCACAGCCTGGAAGACGCCAGGTCATGTCCTGGGGTCCCCGAGCCTCCCAGCCTGAGAGATGGCGGGCTGCTGGACGCTGCGCCTGCGTCCCGTGCAGGTTTCCCCAGAGCCCCGGGTGCAACACCGAGCTCTTCCCCGAGGAAAGCGCGTTTCCTGGCGCCTCCACGGGCCCTACGGGGCCACTCAGGTGCCCAGGCCGCGGCTCGCTGACCCCGCGCTGAGATGGCGGGCGGGGGTGGGGGTGGGGGGCCCTGGGCGGGGAAGGGCGGGAACAAGGGCGCCCCCAGCGGGCGGCCATTCTGTCTTGTATCATGAGTGTTCGGTTGGTAGGGTCAGTGCACTTTCATGGGTTTGGGGTTGAAACACAGCTGAAGTCAAGATGTGATCTTTTACTTGACTGGAATTCTGTTTCTGTGGTCAATAGACTGTTGATGCTGACCAGAGTCTAATGATTAAGGAAGGGCGTGGATGGCCAGTACGTGCATGGGTGGGAGGATACCAGAGAAAGGAGGCGAGGTGGTTGTGGTGCCGTTAGCCCGGACAAGAGCAGTTTGGATGAAGAAAACAGGAAGGAGAAAGGGTTGTGTTAAAGACGTGGAGTTTCTGTGCAGTTACTTTTATTACATTTTTTTCAGGAGAGGCCAATTTACTTTTTAATACATATAATAGATGCTTTATGAACATAAGAGGAAGTGTAGATGACACTTTGTCTATTTTTTAAACATTCTAATGAAATTACTTGATGGCCCCAATAGAAGCATAGGCCTTAATAACACCTCAGAAAACATTTTCCAATCATCCTTGGATCGTTCTTGGACTACTCTCAATCAGAATTCTGTGTCCCTAATAAGAATCTCTAGATTTTGGAAACATTTGCAAACCAAAACACTGATTTCTCATCATCTTTCAGTGAAACCTTCTTGGGTGGCCTTCAGAAGAGAACAGAGGAAACACCAGAAGGTGAGTATTTCCCAAATCCTGTTGACAAGAAAATTTTCCTCATGGATGGAAATGCAGGTAAGAGTAGGAAAATGCAGAAAGTATCCTAGAACTGCTACTCCTGGTCTCTTCAACACATTGTCTGATATTATCATCTTTTTTAAAAGATTTTATTTATCAATTTCTTAGAGAGATAGGAAAGGAGGGAGAAAGTGAGGAAGAGAAGCATGTGTAAGACATACCTGTATAGGTTGCCTCTCGCACACCCCCAAGTAGGGAACCTGGTCCGCAACCTAGGCATGTGCCCTGACCGGGAATGGAACTGGTGACCTTTCAGTCTGCGGGCCAATGCTCAATCCACTGAGCCACACCAGCCAGGGCTCATCATCATCTTAGTAGTTAACAACTATAGCAACAATAGTAACTACCAGTTGTTTCATTCTCACAATGTTTCAGACTTTAAGAATTCTATGGGAATAAACTCACTTAAACATGACAACAACCCAATGAAGTACATACTATAACTGTCACCATTTATGATGAGGAAAGTGAGCTTTCAGAGATATAGAAATGTTTGACTATATTTCTAAGATCACAGTATCAGTGGGAGTGCAATCTAACCCATATTTGCTTCTCAAAACCACTTACAAACTCATTAAAACTTTCGTAGTTTTGCCCTGGCCACCATGACCAGTTGGGTGTCATCCTGCCAAGCGACACATCGCCAATTTGATACCTGCTCAGGGCACATGCCTGGGTTGTGGGCCAGTTTCCCAGTTGCGGTGTGCGTAAAGGGCAACTGATCAATATTTCTCTCTCACATCGATGTTTCTTTCCCTCTCTTCCTCCCTCCTTTCCCCTCTCTCAAGAAAATAAACAATTTTTTTTTAAAAATAAGAAAAATAAACTTTCATAGTTTCTGAAGTTTACATTGTCTTATCCATATGTCATTACGTCATTCATCTGACTGACAGTTTCAACCCAAGTTCTTCTTTGCTATGCTGAAGTGAGAGATGCACTAAGACCCTCTGAGTAAGGAAAGCGTACCATGTGTAGGCAGTTGGTACAGTGGATGGTACCACATGAAGAAGAATGTAAAATGTCCAGGATCAGAGCCTCCCACTGTAATCAAAGAAAGCATCTCCCACCCCTGAGGAGTTTCAGGTTTGATGATTGAGAAACAACAAGTAATAAAATGACTTAAGGACTTCATATAGGCTACGTACTCTTCAATAGAGACTCATCCATCTGGAACTGATTTCAAATGCCCATTCTTGTAGGGTGAAGTAACAGTTTCTTTCTCTGAGTTCTAATGAGGCCACTCTCATCCTGTTTAGAATCATTTGTTTAGTCTGCCTACCTCTGCGTTGTGAGCTCTTTGAGAGGCTGGTCCATACCTGAGACTTCTCAGAAGTCACAGGCCCAGATCAGGGCCCTTGAGGGCCCCTGAATGTTTGCTGAATGAATGAGTTCACAATTACAAGTTAAACTAGAAGATGATCAATGAACACTGAAGGTAATTTCTGTGAGATTTGAAATATGGAGAGAGCTGAGAGGTAAACTGAAAGCAGGACTGTAACCTCACACTCATACTGTATTACGCAATTCACAGAACACTTTGGTGAACGTTATTTAATTGTATGTTCACTATAACATTGAAAATAACCATGTTGTAGATCATGAAACTGAAGACAGCTAGGTATCAATACAGCCTTATCGAAACAGAATTGGTGGGAACCAGCTAATCTAAGTACAAATATTCTTTCTAAGGTATTGCAAATTTTATCACCATTTTATTTATTGTCTAGATGTGTCTGCCAACTATTTCTTTATTCTCTTCCCAATATCCTCCACTCTCAGTATTACAGAGACAGTTGAAAGAAAAGAGCCATAAGGCATGAGTTCTAATCCTGGATTCATTACCCACATGGGCCCTATCTCCTCTAATAGTCATACTCCCTAGGTATTTCCAAGGGTTGAAGTATTACAGACAAGCATGTAAAATGTATCATAAGCCTTACAAAATTAAATACATGTTATCTTTTAATATGTGACTCTTATATTGAAGGCAACATCCAAGGTGCCATTACGCAATGAATCTAGTTTGAAGGAATTGTCAGGAACAGCAAATTTGCTGACCGCAAGTGGCTCAGAGCAGGCCCAGAAACCAGTGTCCACTTCTGGAGAAGCATGTGCCTCTGGACAGCACAGCACACGAAAATCGGGTAAGAGAAAATAATTTGGAAACGTTAGTTCCTCTAAGTCCTACAGAAGGGCTGATAAGTATGACCTAGGTCTGTGGGGTGGACTTTGGATGGGCCTGGATTTAAGCTGGGCTAAGCTGAGACTGAAGTTAGCACTGGAACTTTGGGCAAATCCTATGAATTCTCTGAGCTCCTGAATGCTAATATGTAAAGTGATCAGGAAACATCACTCATATATTGTTTGAAAACATTAAATTAAATTTAAAACAATTGACACATGCAAGTCGTCCAATAAAGCCATCTGTGATAAGAGCAACCACACTTTATTGGTGTTGTGTGCCCACGCCTTTACTCGATGCCTAACACATAACGTGCACTCAAAAAAATATTTTATGAATGATTAAAGGTTAGCAAGTTAAATTTCGTAATGGGAAGATCTAGAAACCAAAATTGAATCAGTCATCTGTAGTTAGTGTGTAGTCTTCGTTCTGAACCAATAGTTACCAGTAAAATAACTGAGCATGCAAAAGGACAGGCAGTAATTTGATGGGAGGAGATTGTGTGTTATCTGACAAAACAGGAACTAACACTCCAGACCCCACCAACCTCACTCACCTGCCCTTCTCCAACTCAGAACTCAGGAGAAAGGAGATTGACGTGAAGATGTACAGCCTACCAGAAAGAAAGGGCCATGTGTACCAAGAGGTCAGCGAGCCCCAGGATGATGACTACCTCTGTAAGTGACCCTCACTAAGAAGCATATAATGATATAATAATTTCGTCTAGTCCTTTGGTCTCCAAATCATCCCCTTCCTCTATGACCTGGAGTACAGGATGGAGTCTCAATGATGTCTTGTGGACTCCCTCTGAAGCTCTTTGTGTCCAGGAACATGCGCTGTACCTTCCCTAACTCCTGTTGCTCTCGCCTCCAGATTGTGAGAAGTGTCAGAACTTCTTCATCGACAGCTGCGGTGTGCACGGGCCCCCTACATTTGTAGAGGACAGTGCAGTGGACAAGGGGCGTCCCAACCGCTCAGCCCTCACCCTGCCCCCTGGGTTGAGAATCGGGCCATCGGGCATCCCTGAGGCTGGGCTTGGAGTGTGGAATGAGGCAGCTGATTTGCCCGTGGGTCTGCACTTTGGCCCTTATGAAGGACACATCACAGAAGACAAAGAGGCAGCCAACAGCAGATACTCCTGGCTGGTGAGAACTATTTACCTCTTCCACTGTGTTCTGGCTTCCCACATTCCTTCTGAGGCCTGGAGGGACCTCACCTCCTACATGCTAGACATGGAGGGGACAACATGTTTAGCTGTGTGTACTGACTGGACTTTCCATGAACACAGAGCTCCTGTTGAAGGATCAGAAGGTAAGTGGGAGCAAAGTGGTGCAGACAGAAAAGAGTAGCTCCTCCCCTGTGGGGCTCCTGCTCTGATTGGACAGGTAGACTCGAATGTGTACATGATGAGTAAGAAAAATATCATGTGGTCACACTGGCAGTTGAATCCCCATGCAGGCTGAAAGAGCTTTGATGACAGTAAAGAATTCTTCTGATTGTCACCTCCCCGCCAAACAAATAAAAGGTCTCTAACTTCTTTTCTGAAATGCAGATCGCCAAAGGGAGAAACTGCTATGAGTATGTGGATGGAAAGGACAAATCCTGGGCCAACTGGATGAGGTGAGGTCAATAGGTCACCGGGTGCCAGAGGGGACTCTCATCTTCCACAAGCCCGTATATCTTTCCCTCTCATCATGCCTCGCTCAGTGGTTTCCCTTAATCCTTTTTTCCTCTTTTTCTCCATACAGTGTTCTTTCATTTCAGGTGACATTTAGGAAAAAAGTATACCATCTCCTCAAAATGTAAAGCTCTCTGCTACACAAAATTTGGACACTTTGGAAAGGAACTTGAAGAGCCTAGATTCACCAGGGACACTGGATTACACTTTAATTTATCAAATGAAGATTAATTAAGCACTTAATATGTTCCAGTTTAGATGAAGGAATACATTACTTAAACAGACCATACAACCCATGTCCTTATGGAGGACTTCTCGCATACAGACATAAAACAATTCCATTTAGAAACACTTAATTATAGTTTCCAAGAAGTGCACAGTGTCAGGATAGCACAAACGAAGGATGGCCTGAACCTGTGAGGGCAGCAAACCATCCCAGCCTCAGTTCTAACTAGAGCTGGGCTCTGAGGCCTGCAGAGGAATGGTCAAGGGCCACTCTCTTGAGAGGGGCTCTCTTTTATCAGGGTTAACAGAATGTGAATCAACTACTATTGTTCTGTTTTATTCTACTATGACAAAAAGAGCTCCAATTTTTTATGGTAGCTTTGGGGAGGCAAGTGAATAGTACCCTAAATAAAGTGTACGGGGTTGGAGAAAGGCTTCTCAAGAGAAAACAGACGTGGGCTGAGTACTGGATAATTAGTGAGGTAATTTAGAAGCAGAGCCCTAGATTAAGCACCAAGTTCTGTGGTGTGAGACAACTTGATTTAGAGTTGGCCAGAAATCACTGGATATTATGGCCAATCTGGGTAGAGGTTAAGTCTAGAACTGCGTTTTACAAAATGGTGTTAGGCAGCAGTAGCACTACAAGCAGGACTTGGAGGTAGGAATTCACGTGACGTGCTGACAGATGCTCAGACACTGAACAGAAGGTTCCCCGGGAACATCAGGGGCAGTGGGCAACATCAGAGCCTGAGGGCCTCAAGACTCAGTGAGGAGCTGCACGTGGATGTAACAGGTAGTGGGAACCCATCACTGGTTTTCTTTCCCTTTACCTGCCTCAATCCCAGGTATGTGAACTGTGCCCGGGATGATGAAGAGCAGAACCTGGTGGCCTTTCAATACCACAGGCAGATTTTCTACCGAACGTGCCGGGTCATCAGGCCGGGCTGTGAGCTGCTGGTCTGGTTCGGGGACGAGTATGGCCAGGAGCTGGGCAGCAAGTGGGGCAGCAAGTGGAAGAGAGAGCTCGCGGCCGGGAGAGGTGGGCACCACTGTTCTTCAAAACAGAAGGAAAAGAGAGAATTCTCCACAGAAATATTCATGACCCAACTCTTCAGTAGAGTAAAATCCACTCTAAAGTCAGGAAAGTTTCAAATCAGCTGCTTCAGAAATTCACAATTCATTCATATGCCTTTGACTCTTAGGCAAAATTTTTATCTTTTATCTTTTTAAAATATTTCATACACAAAATACACAACCGCAGCCCTGGCTGGTGTAGCTCAGTGGATTGAGCACGGGCTGGGAATCAAAGGGTCCCGGTTCGATTCCCAGTCAGGGTACATGCCTGGGTTGCAGGCCAGGTCCCCAGTGAGGGCCATGTGAGGAGCAACCATACATTGCTGTTTCTCTCCCTCTCTGTCTCCCTCCCTTCCCCTCTCCCTAGTAATAAATAAAATCTTAAAAAAAAAGATATATATATATATATATATATATATATATATATATATATATACACACACACACACAACCGCATATAGTGCTGAAAGGCTGAGTGGCAAAAAAGAGAAGTTTTCAAGCACTAACCAGCTCTCTCACCAAGGCAGTTTTTCTGACACTTTTAGAGCTGTTTCTTCTTAATGTTCCTCCATACTTTTAAATAAAACATTTTTTATAGGCATTCATTATTTTTTAAAGCTTTTGCCCTGTCTGGTGTTGCTAAGTGGATTGAGCACCAGCCTGTGAACCAAGGGGTCGCCAGTTTGATTCCCAGTCAGGGCACATCCCTGAGTTTCAGGCCAGGTCCCCAGTAGGGGGCACGTGAGAGGCAACCACAGGTTGATGTTTCTCTCCCCCTCCTCCCTCCCTTCTTTTCTGAAAATAAATAAATATTTTTTTAAGCTATTTTATTTATTTTTACAGAGAGTGGAAAGGAGAGAGGAAAAAAATGTGCAAGGGAAACATTAATCGGTTGTTTCTAGCATGCCCCCAACTGGTCAACAATCCTGGTATGTGCCCTGACTGGGAATCAAACTTGTAACCTTTCAGTTTGTGCGACAACACCCATCCCACTGAGCCACACCATTCAGGCAGTGCACATTCATTCATTATTTCAGTGAATTGTCAGGTGAGATCCTATTCTATGGCACACAGTGTCCTGGGACCTGGAAATACAGATTATATGAGGATGAGAATCACTGCTCTTGAGGAGCTGACCAGTGACGGAGGGAAACCCAGCACACGTGCCAGCATGTGCACAACACTACACAGCGGTTATGCTTTAGAGAAAACTAATGCAGGACAAGGGCCTAGGGATCATGTGAGGGGAGGGGCGGTGTGGCAGGAGGTCCGAGAAGGGCTCCCGGGAGATAACATTTACAAAAATACCTGCGGGCAAAGGATCCCAGGCAGAGGGAAAAGCTAGTGCAGGGAAGGAAGAGGTGCGGCTTTGAACTGGCTCAGGGTCACTCAGGTCTTGGTCTCAGCATAAAGGATAAGAACGGAGTTCAGATAGATGCTTAGCAGCCCGGAAATGCAGTGCCGATGATCCGAGTTTAGACACTGGGGACATTCATGAGAGAAAGTGTGCAGTTGTCAGCTGTAGAGTGGTGTGTTCTCTGTTCTGATTATGCTTTGTTAATGTTTTGAGAATAAACTCCAGTGGGGAATCCCCTCAGAGATGGCTTTGTCTACAAGTGAGAAAGCATGGTGCATTGGCCAGAGAGGAACAGGAGTCAGGCATGTAAGAAGTGTGGTTGGAAAAATATTTTGAAAGAGGACTTCTTAGTGTATTTGAAATGGGCTAACACTGAATGAAATAAAGCATAAATATTTGGTGTGAGGCTTAAGGACATTTTTTTAAAGATTTTATTTATTATTGCTCTGGCTGGTATTGCTCAATGGATTGAGCGAGGGCTGCGAACCAAAGGGACGCCAGATCGATTCCCAGTCAGGAGACATGCCTGGGTTGCAGGCCAGGTCCCCAGTAGGAGCCAGGTGAGAGGCAACAACACATGGATGTTTCTCTCCCTCTATCCCTCCCTTCCCTTCTGTCTAAGAATAAATAAAAACTTTGGGGAAAAAAAGATTTTATTTATTTATTTTTAGCGGGGAAGGAGGAGAAAGAGGGAAACATCCATGTGCGCTTGTATCCTACACGCCCCTACCGGGGATCTGGCCCACAACCCAGACATGTGCCCTTACTAGGAATCGAACCTGTGACTCCCTGCTTAGCAGGCTGGTACTCAGTCCACTGAGCCACACAAGCAAGGGCAGGAAGGACATTTTCTTTTACTGTTTTGGAAAACAGAAGCAATTCCTAGTTGGGGCCTGTAGTTTTCCTCTTTAACGTGACTTAGAAAATACCTATAGAAGGGAAGTTCACTGCAGTTCCATCCACACGGGGAGTAAAATGGCCTCTGATGGTCCTTGAAAATCCCTAGTCTGGGTAGTATTAGCAGTGACCCTTGATGTGGGCTTTCTGGATTTCTGAAGAAGATGCACTGCATAAAAATAAAAAGGAAAATAGCCTGGCTGGTGTGGCTCGGTGGATTGAGCGCGGGCTGGGAGCCAGGCGGTCCCGGTTTGGTTCCCGGTTGGGGCGCATGCCTGGGTTGCGGGCTGGGTCCCCAGTGGGGGCCATGTGAGAGGGAACCACACATTGCTGTTTCTCTCCCTTTTTTAAAAAAAGAAAAATAAAATAAAAAATAAAAAGGAAAATAGACTGCGAGTGGACACTTTGTGAGCGATGGAGCTTGCATTGTCACCGAAGTAAGAAGGATTCATGGGGCAGGTCTTACCAGGAGACAAGTCATAGGGCCCAGGCATTCTTGTCAACACCTGCCCTGACCAGACCTTTCTCTTTCAGCAGAACCAAAGCCAGAGATCCACCCATGTGCCTCCTGCTCTCTGGCCTTCTCCAGTCAGAAATTCCTCAGCCAACACATGAAACTCAATCATCCCTCTCAGATTCTCCTGGGAACATCTGCAAGAAAACAGGTCCAAGCAGAGGAATCCTGCCCAGAGGATCAGAATCAGAAGCACCAACCTACTAATACACACAGCTGGAATGATAAAGCTGAAGGTCAAGAGGTCAAAGAAAGGTCCAAACCTTTGCTTAAAAGGATCAGTCAGAGGAGAATCTCAAGACCCTTTTCCCAACCTTCCAAAGAACGAATGAGGAGCTCTAGTGAGCATGAGAGAACAATGGAGGAAGAGCCTCATAAAGGCCAGAAAGAGAGTCCAGAGGACACAGGCAAGTTATTTGTGAAAGAAGGAATGTCAAGAATTGTAACAATCGAGCATGGAGGGTGTAGGCAAGGCTTCAATGATGGGTCACATCTTATCACACATCAGAGGACACACTCAAGAGAGAAGCCCTATGTTTGCAGGGAGTGCGGGCAAGCCTTTACCTGGAAGTCAGTTCTCATCACACACCAGAGGACACACTCTGGGGAGAAGCCCTATGTTTGCAGGGAGTGTGGGAGAGGCTTTACACGGCAATCAAGTCTCATCACACACCACAGGACACACTCAGGGGAGAAGCCCTATGTTTGCAGGGAGTGTGGGCGAAGCTATACATGCAAGTCAGATCTCATTGGACACCAGAGGTCACACTCAGGGGAGAAGCCCTATGTTTGCAGGGAGTGTGGGAGAGGCTTTACCTGGAAGTCAGTTCTCATCACACACCAGAGGACACACTCAGGGGAGAGGCCCTATGTTTGCAGGGAGTGTGGGAGAGGCTTTACAGTCAAGTCAGCTCTCATCACACACCAGAGGACACACTCAGGGGAGAA
>PVJI01030011.1:0-14661 GCA_004026765.1 Micronycteris hirsuta | reverse complement strand
GGGGGGAGGGGGAGGGGAGGGGAGAGGATGCAAATAACTGTAATTGAACAACAATAAAGTAATTTAAAAAAAAACAACTTGGGCAGGAAATGCTTATACTAACAATTCATGACTTTGCTGTCCATGAAAAAATGCAATAATCAATGAAATTGGCTAAAGAAACTAAAAAAATAAATAAATAAATAAATACTAAATAAACATTTGAAATACAAATATATAATAATAAATATTCCTCCTGTACCATGTTGGGTCTTGGCTGGCTGACCCCTTCTGGGGAGGAGGGACATGCGGTAATGTTGAGTATATTCTTAGTGACATCATAACTTGTCTGCCCTCTCAAAGGTGGGAGGTGGAACAAATGCTTTGGGGACTTGCCCAAGGTCCCTCAAACCGCAGTCAGTCAACTTGAAAATAAGGGATGATCCTTCCTGCACCCCTAAAAGGTTGGTTAAGGATCTGCCGCAGGGGGCTGTCCCTGAAAGGCCCCCAGTGTGCCCCACCAGCCATACCCACCAAGGTGGGCCAGAAGTCAGACAAACAGCCTCCATATGACACACAGGGCAGGGGAAACGGGCCTCTACCCCGGCACTCGTCAAGCTGCACTATAAAAATGTAACTGTAGTTAAATAGTTCGATGTGCAATTATCCGTTTCCCATCAGTCTCCGCCGCTAGACCACCAGCTCCAAGGGACAGGATTTCTGTCAGTCTGTCCTCTTTGCAGGCCACGCCTGGCACGGAGCAGGCGCTAGGGACCTACCTGACTTGTTTGGCGAGTGGATGGGTGAATGAATGAACGACAGAGGCTAGACACGAATTCAGATTCTCCGTTCTGAACATCGTGATCATCAGTGTCGCCCCGCTGTCTTCTGGGATAAGTCTGACATTTCCTTAATATGTGTGGCTCTGCCTCAAACAATCTGAGTCCTTTTTTTAAATATATACTTTTTTTCTCATCATAAATATTTGCTAGAGAAGCTAGAAACTGTTGAAAAATATCAAGAAAAATATAAAAGCTATTTGTAATCTCACCACCTAGAAACAATTACTATTGGTGTAAAAATACAAATACAGCCCTGACTGGCGTAGCTCAGCAAATTGAGCGCTGGCCTGCGAACCAAAGGGGCACCAGTTCGATTCCCAGTCAGGGCACATGCCTGGGTTGCAGGCGGGTCCCCAGTAGGGGGCATGCAAGAGGCAACCACATATTGATATTTCTCTCCCTTTCTCCCTCCCTTCCTCTCTATCTAAAAATAAATAAATAAATGTATTTTAAGAAAATAAAATCTAAATACACAATTGTTGGATTTGGGTTTGTAGGGGTATGCGCGTGCATGCATGTGTGTGGGGTTTGTTTTCTGCTTTTTTTTTTACAAATTGAGATCAAATTCCATTTCTTGCTTCGTACGCTGGTATTTCAAACTTAATGACAGAGCAGAAATCTCCCCTCCACCCAGTCACTAGATGTTCTCTGCAAAAAGGTGTGGGCACCACAAGTATCCCAGCCCACGACTGCATTATAGCTGATTTTACCAGTTCCGGACAAGTTGGGGATCTAGGACTCCCCAGCACACCTGGAAATGAAACCCAGGCTGAAGTTCCCAGAGAACGCAAGGGACAGAGGTACAGGTTAAATGATACCATGAGGGAGCAAAGAGCCAGACCTCAAACAGAAGACGTTCCATACAACAAAGACTCAGTTTCTCCAACAAATTATGGCAAGAAAAAAAGAGAAGAGGGGCTGTTATAGTCCTGGGGTCCTCGGACGTTTTCTGTGAAGGACCAGACAGTAAATATTTGAGGTTTTGTGGGCCACACGGTGCTCAGAGTCTCACGTCCAGTCGTCAACAACGGCTCACAGTGACGCCAGCCAAGGCTTAGATGCAGCCTACGCATGTGCCAGACCCTGTTGCAATTGCTTCACGTGTCATAACTCATTTAACCCTCATGACAACCCAGTGAGGTGGTGCTGGTAGAGCTCCATCTGACACACAGGGAAGTGAGGACCCGGAGAGCTGGAGTCACCAATAAATACAAGATCACAACGCGATCTAGAAATAATATGAGTTAATGTTCAACTGAAGCCAGCATTTGCCTATTCAACCTTTCTAACAGCCCTATGAAGTAGACACTGTTTCACCTGTTTCCTAGGCGGAGAAACGGAAGCCCAGAGAGGGGGGCAATGTGCCCAAGGTTGCACAGCAGTGGGTTGCAGACTGGGATTCTAGTTTGAGTCTGGGTCCTTAACACGTCCTACCCTACAGTAGTTACACCACCTCCTGTAAGGGAAGTCGTGGAGAACCTAGATTACTAGAATGCTCCAGGACCAGATTTTTGTTGAGCTTAAATTTTGAATAGATAAGTCATTCACCCGATTCAAGATAAACAGGCCCTGATTGGTGTGGCTCAGTGCACTGAGCACCGGTATGTGAACCAAAATGTCACCAGTTCAATTCCCAGTCAGGCCACATGTCTGGGTTGATGGCCAGGTCCCCAGGTGGGGGTCTGAGAGAGGCAACTAACATTGTACATTCATGTTTCTCTTCTTGTCTTTCTCCCTCCCTTCCCCTCTCTCTAAAAGTAAATAAATAAAATCTTTAAAAAAAAGATAATTGGAAAAGTTCCCCTTCCACCCTGGTTTCCAGCCTCTCAGTTCTTAGACACACAGGTCACCACGGTTACCTGATCCTTCTACATCCTTCCAGAGTTCCTTTAGGCAAACATCAGTTTATATTCTTATTCTCATCCTTTTTACACTAATGCAGGTATTGGCAAACTTCAAGATGCAGACCAAAGCTGGCCCACTGCCGGTTTTTGTAAAAGTTTTCCTGGCAGTCACACTCACTCACCAATGTACTGTCTATGGCTGCTTTCGGGCAGAGTTGAGTAGTTGCAGCAGAGATCCTACAACCAAAATATTTCCTATCTGGATCTTTAAGCAAATGTTTGCTGACCCCTGCCTGAACTAAAGGAAGTAGCCATACCCACCATTCTGCATCTTGCTTTTCCCTCTTAACCATGTAAGCCAGAAATCTTGCCAAGCAGAACATAAAGAACTCCCTCCTCCTTTTTCATGGCTGCACAGTAGTCTACCACGTGACTGTCGCTTCCTCCACTGTGAGACATCTGGGAGGTTGCAAAGGTTTCACCCCGCTACTAAGAGCACTGCAACCTGACATATTCGCTGCTTCCCACATGGGTAAAGATGTTTGTGGCATAAATTTCTGAGTCTGGGTTCCCAGGGCAGCAGTCGGGGAGGAGGATCTCTGGGCGAGTGCCCGGGGATTAAATGGGGAACACGGCATGCATGACGGCATTTTGCTGGGCAGCTCCTCGAAGGGCAAAGGGTTGGAGACTGCGGTTGGACCTGGGAGCTGAGCATGGGGATGGGCACTAACCAAGGTCACTGGCGAGCCTCTGGCCATCCTCGGCGAGCACGACACGCTCATCCTCCAGGTCACACTTGTTCCCCACGAGGATGACCTGGGCATTGTCCCAGGAGTAGGTCTTGATCTGTGTGGCCCTGTGGAGTTTGAGAGCTGTTAGTCCAGAGGTCTGGGTGAGGGAAGAGAGCAGAGACCGGGGGACCGGTGGTCGGCAAGCACTCACCAGTCCTGCACAGCAGTGAAGGACTCCTGGTTGGCCACGTCATACATGAGCAGGAAGCCCATGGCTCCGCGGTAGTAGGCGGTGGTGATCGTTCGGTACCGCTCCTGTCCTGCCGTGTCCTGGGGAAACAGGGGGTCAGCTGACTAGAAGCCACCCTCTTCCCCACTGCACCCCAGCAGGGCTATGTGCTAACAGCCCCAGTCTGATGGGAGAGACAAGGGACTGCCTGCACAGCCTCTAGTCCGATGGCGGAGACGTGGACCTGCCCTCACTGCTCAGGTCTGATGGGAGAGACTTCGCCCTGCCCTTGAGGAATTCCCAACCTTAGGTGTCAGTGCCCCTCACAGACTTGACCTCATCTCCAAGAACCAACTTAATGACCACCAACTGGAGCCAGCTGGGCCAGATACCCTGGTGCTCGTTACCATAGTTAGCAACAGCTGCTTTGGGGGCCAGAGAGGGTGGCTCTGACACCCAGCAGGCTCAATAGGGGCCTTTGCGCTCACACCTGAGACGGTACCCAAACCCCTCTTCCACTAGTCACTAGGATTTCTGATTTCTCCTCATACATCACAGGACAGGACATTATCCCCTCGCCCTGACAAATTCCCCTCACAGATAATACTCTCCTACTCTTCACACCTGCCCAATGCCCCTCCCTGATTCTCGGCTACTCTCTCTCACATGGGACCCCTTCCTACAGCCCTATACCCTCCCACAGATGTCCCTGGAGGAACGCTAGGCCCTCCCCAGCTGCAGACCCAGGGACAGCTGCCTGGCTCACCCATATCTGCAGCTTGATCCTCTTGTTGTGGCGGTAGACAGTCTTGACCTTGAAGTCAATGCCCACGGTGCTGACAAAGGCAGGTGAGAAGGAGTCATCTGCATAGCGGAACAGGAAGGACGTCTTGCCCACGCTGCTGTTGCCAATGAGCAGGAGCTTGAACATGTAGTCGAAGTTCTGGTCTGCTGCATCACGCGGGCCAGGGTAGGGGTCTCCCGCTGACGCCATCCTGGTGGGAAGCCTCTTGGGGGAGAGGCCAGGAGCCCTGTAGGAAAATAAAAGACAAGTAACGGCGCCAATGTGTACACCAGACCTGGGTTCAAACCCCAGTTCTGCTACTTGGAGGCCAAGTGACCTGGATGCATCACTTGCTCTTCCCAGGACTGAGCGTCCTCCTCTGGAAAATGGGGGTGTTTGGCCAACAAAAGGGCCCAGGCTGGGGGAGCATATGGGGTGCCTCCTCTAGCTGCTGAGGAACCAGACCCTGTGGAAGGTGCAGGTGTGGACTTTGCCCCCTGGTGAGCAGCCAGTGCAGAGCTGGGGGAAGGGGGCCTACCAGCTGGATAGAGCCCCCCCTTGCAGCCTGGGTGTTGACTTTGGCAGGTGTCGGCCTCTACTAGGGTGCCTGCTCTACCCCCACCCAAGCCAAGTTTAACCCCTTCCCTGATCCCCACAGGGAGAGGATTTCAGTGATCCAGCCCAGGTATAAGCCTAGCTCTGCCCCCAAATGGGTACTGCCACCTTCTGTTTATCAAATGGGCTGGGCCCATCTCGTTCTGGGTGCAGCTGACTCAGTCCAGCGCCAGCCCACGGAGGCCAGGGTGATAATCCTCAAACAGAAGGAAACCACCCCATCACCTAATAATCAAGAGCCCCACTGCCCAGACCACCACTGCCCTCCATCCCTGGTCCTGTCTTTCCTGGTAATGTATCCCCACAGCTGGGCTGCTGTATCTGGGCCCAAGATACCCCCTCAGCCCTCACGGCCTCCCTAGAACTCAGTTTCCCCAGCTGTCTATGGCTGCTCCCGAAGCCGCACAGGGAGGTCCCAGAAAACTTGAGTGAATGGAGGACACACCCTCAGAGGAAACCCTGGCAAGACTCTTTCTCAACTGCCTGCGGGGCTTTTTTCCATTTTAAAGGAGGACACAACCGGCCCCCCTTTCCTGCCCAGCCCTCAGCCCCACCCCGTGTTCCGGGAGAACGAGTTCGAGGGGAAGACCAAAGACAGGAAGCTTTTCCCCAAGCTAGGCAGGGCTCCCAGGCCGGGGCTCCCGCCTCACTCCCATCCCACCTGTCAGCCGGTCCCACCTCTTTCTGACAATCTGCCCATCCTCCCTCACGCCTGGCACTTGATAAGGGTCCTGGGATTTGGTCCCGTCCCTCTTCGCTGGATTCGGAGCACCCCACCAGTGCAGGAGAGCTCAGGAGCTTCCCCCCATCGCCATATGGTCCCATCTCAAGTTCCCAGCTGGGCTCTCGGCCCCGCCTGCACCCCATTAACGTTCTGGCTGAGCCCAGCTGGGTGGGGGCGAGGGAAGAGTCGTCCCCAGCCGCCCGCCTTTGTTTCCCGGGGGCCTCCCCCAACCCCCTGTGCCCCCAGACCTGCTGGGACGCGGAGGCGAGGTGCAGGACGCGCTCCCTCCGAGGGGCGTCACCTCACGTAGGGTCGTTGCCTGCGGGGTTTTCGCTTCCGAAGTCGCTGCGGCCTGCCCTCGGCTGCGACCGCGACCCCGACCCCGCAGCCCAACCCACCGCCAGTGCTAGCGACAGCCACCCGGATCCCCAGCGGGCTCCGCCCAGGCCGGGGAGGAGGGGCAGCTCCCGAGGGAGGGCAGGGCGGGGCCGAGTCCGGGGCGGGGCTCGTAGAAAGTGGGGGTAGGGCCTGGATGCAGCCCCGAACGTGCAGTGGTCTGGAGCCCACTCCACAACAAACTACCTATAGAGCTCCTACTATGCGCAGAGCGGTTGAGAGCGCGGACTCTGAGGTCGGGTTCGAACCCCAGCTCCACCACTTTCTAGCCCTGTGCCTTTGGACAAGTTACTTAAAAACCTCTCTGGGGCCTTGGCTGGGTTGCTCAATTGGTTAGAGCGGTGTCCGGACATGCAAAGGTTGCAGGTTCCATTGTGATCAGGGTACATATACAAGAATCAACCATTTAGTACATTAAAAAGTGGAACAGATCAATGTTTTTTTCTTTCTCTCTCCCTCTCTTGCTCTTAAACAAACAAACAAACAAGTCTCTCTGGGCCTCACTTTCCTCTAGTCAGTTGGTTGATTAACAAGAGTCTCCACCTCACAGGGTGTGTGCAGGTTCTGGTCTGAATCACTATTTGTAAACTGCAGTGCCTGACCCTAAGGTGGGCTAGATCCCTTAGCCAAATACTCTTAAGGGCCCTTGGAATTAATCCTGTTTTTATGGATAAGGAAACTGAGACTCAGAGAGGGGCAGCCCCTTCACTGAAGCCACACAGTGAGAAAATTTGGCACATCTAGCCCTAGCTGAGGTCCTAGAGTTTTCTTTATGCTAGCAGGAAAGGATCTGCTGTTATAATAGTTCACACTTTGCTGGTGTTCAAATCCCAACAACTCCACCTGAAGCCACTTGCTCAACTTCTCTGAGTCCCATAGCTTCATGGGAATAGCAGGTGTCTCTAAGGACTGCCAAGGATGAACATGACACACATCAGTCAGGAAGGACTGGTATATGCTCAGTAACAAGCAGCCCCCAAACTCCCATGGCACCCAGCCCCTAAAGTTTGCTTCTCACTCACACTGATCATTGTGGAGAAAGGAAAATGTGGGGAATCATGCACTGGCTTGTGTAGTAGTCCTTCTTTACCCACAGTTTCCTCTCCATGGTTTATTACCCACAGTCAACTATGGTCTGAAAATATCAGGTGGAAACTCTGGGAATAAACAATTTATAAGTTTAAAATTGTGCACCATTCTGATAGCATAATGAAATCTGGCACCGCCCTTCTCCATCACACCTGGACATGAATCACCGATTTGTCCAGCATATCCATGCTGTGAACGCTCCCCACCTGTTAGTCACTTAGTAGCGATCTGAGTTACTAGATCAAATATTACGGTACAACAGTGCTGGTGCTCAAGTAACCCTTATTTTATTTAATAATGGCCCCAAAGCACAAAAGTAGTGATGCTGGCAACTCATATATGCCAGAGAAACTATAAAGTGCTTTCTTTAATTGAAAAGGTGTGTATGTATAGGAAAAAACATAGTATATATAGGGTTTGGTACTATCCACGGTTTCAGGCATCCACTAGGGATCTTGGAATATATTCCCCCATGGAGAAGGAGGGGACCGTTGTACCCTTTCCTTTCGAAATGACTGGTGGGATCGCTGCTCACATTTCATTGGCCAAAGCAAGTCACATGGCCACCTCCAGTGTCAATGGGGTACAAAATACGCTTGTCCCTAAGGATCAGAACCAGCTACTGTTACAATAATGTGTGGTACATTCAATGATTAGCTCCACGCCTGGTAACAGTGGGTACTCAGTAAGTGGGTGCTGTTATAGGAAGCCTTAAGAGCTGCAATAGCTAACACTCCAAATCATTACACCTTGTGAATAGGGAAATGGAGACCCTCAGCTATGGAGCTTGTCCACCACCCTTCCCCCTGCTTCTTGGTTGGAGAAATATAACAGCAGTCATTTCCAAAGAAGGGTTTATTGACATTTGGGGCCCCAGCAGGGACAAAGAGGCAGTGAGTGCTAGAGGCTCCTGAGGCCTAGGGCGAGGCCTGCAAGACAGAGCCCATTGCTTAGGAGGCAGCCCAGATTGCAAAGGGAGGACAGGCCATGGTAGCGGAAGAAGATTTGGCGTAGGGCACTGTACTTGGGGTCCTGCTCCCGCAGCTGGCGGTAAGGGTCGGGGCCCTGGTGGTGGCCTGGCACCTCCCTACCCAGGCCCTGCTTCTTCTCCACGGTCTGCAGGGCCCACATGGCAGCTGTGGTTCGGGGTTCCAGCCATCGGGCATTGATAGTGGCAAGTGTGAGGCTCAGGAACAGCAGGCAGAGCTGGAGGGGTAGTGGGAAGAGAAGGTGAGCCATGCCTGGGAGGCAGGAGGGGCCCTCCAGAGGGTCCTTCTGCATTTTCAAAGTTCAGCAGGCATTAGGGGACAGCAAGCAGTCAAAGCCAGGCCTCCCACTCCTTCCCCAAATCCGGACTAGGGGCCCCAACCGGAGCTCCAGCTCTTGCACCCTGAAACCGGAAGGAAAAGCTCCACATCGCCATCTCCTCTATCCCCCTAAAACCTTTTGAGCCTCCCGTCTTCTGACACTCAGACTGGAAGTTACAGTCTTGCCTCCTCTTCTCGTCCATTCCCACAAACTTGAGGGTATCTCAGGGCAGAACCTCTCTTCTCCAAATTGGGACAACGCACAATAACTGTCCCCCCATTCCCTCAAAACAGAGAGCCTAAGACAGGGCCTGTCACCTCTGTGGATCCAGGCCAGACTCCAGAAGCTGATATTGGGCCCACAGGGAGTGAATAAAAAGTCCTTAAAGTTTTGGTTACCCATAATCCTCTCCTGTCTGTGGGATTATTCTTGAAACCCCTATCGGGCTTTACCTGCCCACATCTGAGGAATATAATGGGGCCAGAGGGAGGGCAGGATAGAGAAATATGAGATGCATGTGGGGGGATTGGGGGGGGCGTAAATGCAGACAACTGTACTTGAACAACAATGAAATTTTTTTTTTTTAAGAGAAATATGAGATGCAGAGATGGTTCCTTGCCTGGTGGCTGGGGGTGGGTGACTGTAAATTCCCAGTCAGGCTAGTTTTTAAACAATGAGCTGGGGTCAGTGCCCCAGCCCAGCTGAGTCACTACAGCTTGGCAGCAGGCCCAACCAGAGGGACAAGAGGGAGCAACAGCCAGCTGAGAGAAACTGGGTGACAGACAGGGCTGCTGGGAATGGTTGTGCAGGCTGTGTACTGCTCCAGGGTAGCCAGAGCCCAGCTTTGTATCCACCAGGAAGAAGGGGTAAGTTTTTGATTGTTTCTTTAATTCTCACAAAGGTGTAGCCATAGGTGCTCAGCAGGGTCCTGAGAATGAGTCTTCATCGGGTAAAGAAGCCCAAGTCTGCATACCTGGCTGGCTTCCCAGAATGTGAGCTGAGCCCAGGTGTATTGTGGAACCAAGATGCAGAAGTTGACAAAGGCACAGGCCACGGAGATGTGAAAATAGAATGGGAAGAGTTTGCTCTGCACAAGGCCGAAGGTATGTCGGGGAAGGCCTCGGAAAAGCAGGAAGCCTGTGGAGTGTAGGAGACACACACCTGTTAGCCTGCTAGGATTCTCCAGATTTCCCTCCCCTTCCTGTCCCCACCCTGGGTATCCATGACGTCCAGACGGAGGGTCCCTACCTGAGACGAAGGTCACCCACATTTGCATGCCCCAGGCCCCAGACAAGACCAGTAGATGGACCACCTTAGTCAGGCTTCCTGGGTTCCCGCCTTCCTCCATCTTGCACGCCTAGGAAGGAGGCACAGAGTAGCTCGGTGCTTTACCTTTGGTCCATGGCCTTCAGAAAGGCCTGCGGGTCTGCACAAGGGCCAATCCAGCAGATAGTCAGGGTCAGCAGTCCAAGAATGGGGGTGGGGAGGACTCAGGAGTCTTGCGACAACCCCCGACCCCATCTCTCGCTAAGTGTCAGCCCTCAAGATCTCAGGATCTCTGGACCCCAACATCCATGCCGCCTCTGACATCGCCAAATTTCAGCCCCAGGACCTCAACCTCGTAGCCCTAGACCTTCAGAGATCACCTCAGCGACTCCCAAATATCACTTTGGGGTCCCATTTCTAACAGCAAAGACCTCTGCTCTCATAAGAAGATCCCAGCTATCGCTATGAAGATCCCCAAAGCACCCCTCGAGACTCCATTTAATCCTGGGAAACGTCCAAATCTCATCTCGAAGACACCGACCCCACTGGTAGTTATCCGGATCTCAACCCGCAACACCCAGAAGTCCGAGACCAGAGACACCCGAGCCGGTTCTCTGGGGTCAGGCGGGCAGGACTGGTTACCTTACCCTCGCGGACCTCCTCCACCACCTCTCCTCGTGGGATCTAGAGTTCGTCCCGCCTCCCAGCTATACCCGAGGCCAATCCCATCTTAATCTGCCGCCTCCTGTACCGCCCTATTAGATACTGACTAATCAGTTAGCAGAAATTGTTTAGCAGGGATTAGAAAATCCCGCCCCTTCACCAGAATTTTACCCAATTACACGGCGGCTCCTAATCTGCGGAAGAGGAAAGGCGCCAATGAGGCCTTCGGCTGCATAGGAGGGGGCGGAGCTAAAAGCCAGCCCCACCCCTCTCTGTGACTGCCTCTCGGCTCAGCGCGGTTTAAAGGGATGGTGTCCCACAGGATCAAATTTCAGCGTCACAGCTGGGGACTGGCTTCGCGGTCTCTGATGGGAGAACTTGAGCAGGTGGTATGTGGTAGGTGGGGATCGAAAGGAGTCGGGAGCCGGACGGGTGTGGGATTCACAGGCTGGGGGGCGGGGCCCTGGCTATTGACCCCGCCCCCACTCCCAAGAATTCTTCCAAGAGGGACTTCGAAAGGAACAACTGAAGGGGGAGGGGAGGGAGAAGGGGCTCTACTGGGCATCTTCCTGTACCTGGCACTCAGAAAGTGTCTTCTCTTTCCCCCTCCAATCATGTCAGGGCTCCTATGGTCCCCAGGTCCCAAATTCTCAGCGTGACATTTAAGGACATACCCTGAGTTTCCCACTTCTGTATGTTAGGTACTGGTATGGATTAATTTTTTTTTAAAGATTTTATTTATTTAAAGATTTTATTTATTTTTAGAGAGCGGAGAAGGGAGGGAGAAAGAGAGGGAGAAAGCAATGTATGCTTGCCTCTCACATGGCCCTCACTGGGGACCTGGCCTGCAACCCAGGCATGTGCCCGGACTGGGAATCGAACCGGGACCCTTCGGTTCCCAGCCCACGCTCAATCCACTGAGCTACACCGGCCGGGCTGGATTAATTAATCACAACAACTCAATAATGTGGTAGTATGACATCCCATTTTTATAGGGGGGACACACTGAAGCAGGGAAAGGTTCAGTAACTCTTCCAACATCACACAGCTGGGAAGGATTTGAACCCAAGCCCTCCAGCTGGAAGGTCTCCAGTGCCTCTTGAAAAAGTAGTCTAGAGCATTTCAGGCAGAACAATAATAACTCCTTTGTCACAGGATAGGTATGAAGACCCAATGAGTGCTGAGGGTGGTGGTGCCCAGCATTCAGTGAGGTGCTCAGAAAATATAAGCTTTAAAAAGGATTAAGGAAACTTTTACAGAGGAAACACTGAGTGGGGTTTTTGAAGGGTATGTAGGAATCTTCTAGGAGGACTGGGCATAGGAAGGACACCAGAGGGCTCGGCAAGGGCAGAACAGAAATGCCTAGAGTATGGTCTTTCTGGCTGAGTGTGACACAGGGCAAGATGCCCTTCACCTGGAAGTTTTTCCAGACAGCCCTGCCCCAGGTGACTCTGTGCCAGCCCTGACAACACTGAAAGTGCAGGTAGGGGGCCGTGGATATGAAACACAGAGCTGACTTCTTTCCTGTTTCCAGCCTCACCTACTATGGGCCTGGACCCCAATTTAGCTACTTTATTGACTAGATACGCCCTGCCTCTCCTGTTCATACACTGTGGCTCCTATTTACCTGGGGAGTCAGGTCTTAACTCCCCTGCTTGGCTTTCAATGCCTTGTTTAAGCCGACCTCTGGGACTCTGCCTGCAACCTGAATTTACCATCACAGGCACATGGTTCCACACCTCCAAGCTTTTGCACATGCTGTTTCCTACTAAGAAAGCTCTTCCTGTAGGGCCCAATGTTAAGATCTTTTCTTCTTTTTTAAAGATTTTATTTATTTATTTTAGAGAGAGGGGAAGGGAGGGAGAAAGAAAAGGAGAGAATCATCGACATTTGAGAGATACATCGATCAGTTGCCTCTTGCACGTCCCCAGTGGGGACCTGGCCTGCAACCCAGGCATGTGCCCCCACTGGGAATCAAACCGGCGACCTTTTGGTTTGCAGGCAGGCACTCAATCCACTGAGCCACAATGGCCAGAGCAAGATCTTTTTTTTCTTTTAGACTCTTCCGAGGCCTCACTTTCTCCTGTGGGGTCTTCTGGGTCCTTCTCACTGCCCAACCCAGCCCCTGGGGCTGGGACCATCTTTCATCCTGCTCCTACCATGGCTGGAGACCCTGTATTAAGGAGGCCTCTCTGGGGTGTCAGGGAGGGTCTGGGAGTGTCGGGACATGGGGGCTCGTCTCAGTGGAGCCCCCTGTCCTCCCTACTCAAAGCGACCCTCTTCTGGCCGGCATACCCCGGGACCCTGACTACTCTGTGCCCTGCTACTGCTCATCTCCCTCGTCCTCCAACTTGTGTTTGCTTGCTAACGGGAAGTGTGACAAGTACTGGGGTTCGTTGAGGGGCTGTTCCAGGGCTTGGGAGCTGGGAGGGGCTGGAGCGCTCTGGGCTGGCCCTCAGGGAGCGCTCACTCACCTACCCCCAGGCGCTTCCCTGGACAAGACCTTGGACTGTACAACTCACTGGTCCAGAACCCCAGAATCAGAGACCTCGGGGCCAGCTGCTTCAAAGAACACAGTGACGAGTATAGACTGGAAGCGAGGGAGGGACTCAGGGCCTCGGTCGAATGGGTCTCCCCCCTTGCCCAACTCAGACTCCTCGCAGGAGCACTTTAATGACCAGGAACTTGTGAAGAGGCGTCAGAGCATCACTAAGGTCACCCCCACCCTGGAAACCCCTTCCTGCTGCACTGCAATCTATTGCTGTGGGGCCTAGGGAGGGGGTTTTGGAGGCAGGTTGGTCCTCTTCAAGAGGTCCTCCCACCATGAGTCTTCAGCACCCAGAACACCTCCCAGCACTTCGCAGGCCTGCAATGAAAGTGTCTTAATGGATGAGGGAATGAATGAAATGGATGTGGGATTGTGTGTCTTACTGGGGTCTTGTCTGTAATTGTCTCTGGGTGTAACTGCCTGTGTGTCTGTGTCTGGTTATATACAGGAGACTAATGTGAGTGAGTGCCCTGGGTCTTATGACTTAGAGTGCATGGCTGTGCCCGGGGTTGTGACTCTGTGGCTGCGGTTGTTGTGGAATTAGGCACGATTATGTGTGACTGCTATTGGTGCTGCCTGCAGACATTGTCAATGTCATTTGCCCCTAAGGAGGAGGGCCATTTCCTGATCCCAGGCCAGAGACAGGGCTTTGCCTGTGCGTGCTGTCAGGGGCAGCCCAGAGGTGCACACGTGCAGGGTACAAGCCACATAAGTGCACTTCTGAGCCTGTACGGGCCAGGGAGGAATGCACGCGTGTGCCTCAAGGCAGTTTGCCTGCACTCAGGGTGTGGGGCACCCAGAACTCAGCAGACCCAACTCATTTCCAAACCCCCCACACTGGGTTGGGGTAAGCAAGGAGGCAGTCCCAGGATGAATTTCTACTGCCCTCATATTCCCCTACCCTAGAAGCCGTTGGAGACCAGCTCTTCCAGAGTCAAAGGTGAGAACCCTCCCTCCCAATAAGACTGTGTGTGGAAGACCTGCTGGTTCCTACTTTTACCCTCTGCCCCAGCCTTTGTGGAATCCTGTCATGGATTCCTCAGCCTTGGTCAATTCCTGCTCCTGACCTTGTCCCCTGACTTTACCCCTACACTGAGCCTCAGCCAGCCGCTGCCCCCACCCTTCCAAGCCTGGCTGACCGATAACTCTGCTCACAGTTAAGTCCAACATGATGATTCCTGACACCCAGAAGTTCCTGAAATGCGAACTAGAGGCACTCAAGAACCAGCTACAGGCCCAGACCAAGGTTAGCCTCCTGAGCCAGCCCTGCTCCCAGCAATCTCTGCCCCTGTCTTCTGTCCCCCTCCCTCCTCCAGGCATGACCTCTTCCCCGACAGGCTTTCGAGTTCCTAAATCACTCAGTGACCATGTTGGAAAAGGAGAGCTGCCTGCAGCAAATCAAGATCCAACAGCTTGAAGGTGAGGATTGGCCTAGGGTCAAGGTCAGGCTGGAGGCTGTCAGGGTCACCTGGGTCAGAGTGAGAGAAGTGGGTGAGTCTGAGTTCCGGGTCGGGATCCAGCCAGGCTAAGGCAAGGAGGGTTCGAAGATGAGCTTGGTTTGTTTGGGCCTCAGTCAAGTTCCCACTATCTCTGTAGAAGTCCTGTGCCCTACAAGTCAGCAGAAAGAAAAGGATGGAAACAAG
>PVJI01030010.1:0-14661 GCA_004026765.1 Micronycteris hirsuta | reverse complement strand
GAGCGAGCCCCAGAGCAGGCCTGTCCACTGCGCTCGCAGAGTTGAAGAAGTGTCGGGACTGGGGACTGCCTGGCTTCCAAGCTTCGAGTCGCCCTTGGGGACACAGCATTCAGACCCAAGTCCTGTCCCGGTCGCAGCGCCCCCGGCCCGACTTCGTGTTTCGCCCTTCCTGCTTCTGGCACCTTCTTTGAAGCGTCTCCTATTTCTGCCATTCTGGATCTCACTCAGCCTTGACCCCACAGGATCTTCTTTCCTTTCTGACCCCAGTCTCTTCCCTTTCTTAGCAGTTGAGTGTAGTTTGGGGCTTGGGGGACACGCAGGGTTTCAACCTGGAGGAATTTCGTGTCATGTTTTGTGCAGCTCGGAAACGCACGCGTGTTGCTAGTGATTGCACCTGTGCTCTAGGTGTGACTTTACTGTTCGGCTCTGTCGGATGGTTGCAAGACGTTCCAGGCCAGTGTGGCGGGCACAGAAGGTGGGCGGGCGGAGTGTGTGTGCACACGTGCGTAACTTTGGGAGTGCTGCTCCGTGCAGCTGGAGCTAGCTGAGGGCGTCTGGGAGCCGTCATTGGAGGAAGTTAGGCTGCATCCTCAGTCGTGAAGCCTAGTGTCTGCCCCCGTGCAATACCATCCACCGTATTTCCTCAGCAACTGAAGTTCCTGGGGTTTTCAGCCTTTGAGTTTGGGGAGGGAGACAGCTGGGAGTGTTTCTTCGCCTTAAGAGGAATGGCTGTTGCTTTATAACATTGTATCCACAGACCCGATTCTCAATAAATATTTGAAGAGAAATCGAAGAATTGCTTTCCTTTAAAAATACCTTCAAATTAGTGGTGCCTGTGCCTCTAAGCAGCTCACAGACAGAGGCTTGGTTGATACTAAGAAAATCAATACGTGCCATTGCTGCTGATTTTTTGAATTTGTGGGCAAATGCCAAATTATTTGAGAAATAAATTGGGAAGTCACGTCTATTAACAAAATGAACTGACTTGGGAAAGAATTTATCAGTCCCAGAGTTCAGGTTGGCTTGATTCCGCCTCACATTTCAAGGTGCAGACGGATAAGGACAGTTCTGGAGTCGGTTTGGGGCTTCAGCCCTGGAGTGGATATTATCCTAGCAAAGCAGTCAGCGGATTCCAAGGTCATTCAGTCTACAACAGCCTAACCCACAAATGTATTAAGAAACAGGGCGTCACAGGGAGTGTTACTGAGAAAAAATAAGGTCTCTGTGCTGTGGTTGACGTTGTTGGGTAATCCCCCTTGAGCTCCGGCCTTCTTCGATTCCCCGGCATGGTCTTGATTTCCTCCTAACACTCTCCACTGCTTCCTAGAAGTAGTGTCATTTCAGCCCTTGGACATTTTTTGTTGTTGCTGATCCCATATAAAGCACCACTCTCTAAAGATAACTTTCAAATTTGTGTATTCTAAGCTTGATTTATCCTGAGATCTAGTGCTAGTCAGAGCCACCTATTTACCTCATTTTGCACTTCAAATATTGGGTTGGCCAGAAAGTCTGTTTAGTTTTTTCCATAAAGTAAAAAGACATTTTTCATTTTCACCAATAACTTCATTGATTTGATATTTTGAGTATGTCGGCTATCTCCCACGATTGGCTTCTGGTGGGTAGAGGCCAGGGGTGCTGCTAAACATCTTCCAATGCATAAGACAGCCCCACAGCAAAGACTTATTTGGCCACAATGTTAATAGTACCAAGAAACTTCACAAACCACTTTTGACATGTTTGATCGATCAGTCACACTACCTTCTCCATGCACTGCACAAATTTTTTTTTGTGTATTTACCTTTCTTGAAATAATAAAGCATAATTTGCCAAAAATATTGCTTATTTCCTTCCATCTTCAATATTAAAATGGATGCACAAAAATTCACCAATTTCGATAAGTTTTTTAAATGCACGCTGATAAGACAGCTATCACAATACAATCCAACAAAATTGTTTCTAATGAAGTTAGAGACAATTAAGCACTACTAGAGCCACTGTATAGAAAAAACTAAATGAATTTTGACCAACACTTTATAAATTTGCACAAAAGTGCAACCTTTATTCGGCACCTGCACTTTCAACTTCTTGGCATTTTTATTCTAGATTCTTGAAGTTGTCTGAGTTCTCCCACGTTCTGGATCCTTATCTCTTCCTGCTGATTAGAATTTGAGCAATCCTCTCAAATATATTACTCGTGAATTTTTCCCAGAAATTTGATTGGTGGACTTACCTCTCCCATTTTGAATCTGCACATAACTGCCTTGTTAATCTTGGCTAAAGTTTTCTTCAGCACCTGCCTAATATTCCTCTGCTCAGAAACCCTTAGATAAGATGCACTCCTTCCTTTTCAATTAACTAAAAAATTCCCAGCCCGAGTTTTAACATTTGACCCAATTTACTTCATGAATTCAGCAATACTTCCTATTATGTTCTTATTCCTGGGAGGCACTGTTCTAGGTAACTGCTATTAGTAATAATTTTAGGACTGTATAAATGTAACTACTCCTTAACTGTTAAGGCGTTGAAATTACATTCAGCCCTTTGAAGGCAACCATGAGGCTGATGTGGCCCCCGGTGAAAATGAGTTTGACACCCCTGTATACTATAGCCAACCTGGACTACTTGATGTTCTCATTGTTTCTTATGTAAGACCCTCAAAGTTTGAAAGGAGAGCAGATAATGAAAAAAATAAGTAATACTTAGTAACACTTATCAACCCTGATAAATGTCTTAAAGGAAAAGGACAATTATGAGAGTGCCAGGGTTAAAAAGGTAGATGGGTTCAGGATGCTTCTTCAAGGAGGTTCATCTTTAAGTTGTTAGTAGTATTCATTGCCTTCTCCATCTTCTCTTCTGCTCAACTACATTGTTTTGAGCTGCCTGTTTACTTCTATGTAGTTGTTTCTGAAGGCTCAGTATTTGATTCTCTGCCATGTTTTTTCTATGTTAGGAGTCACCCACATGCAGAGGCTAAGGAGGAAGCACTGAGTGTTGCTGGCTGGCTGGCAGCAGTGCTCTGTCTAAAGGAGGCAGCTTCTCAATTCCAGGCATGTGGCCATTTTAAAATATGGACCTGAGGTTTCCATAACTACCGATTTTTCTGGGAGGCTGGAAAACTGCATTTTTTAGGTGAAATATATTTTATTTTTAAATGTTTGTATTGTAGTTTTAAAACTGCTGACCAAACAAAAGACATTATAGACGCAGGCTGACTCCAGGCCACTAGTTTTGGACTGCAGCCTGTTTCTCAGTTATTCCTCATTGAGCTGCCTCAGTGATGGTGAATGTGCCTGCCTAATCTGTCTTCAGTTCTAACCTTTTTTCAGGCTCCGTTCTTGTTTCCCACTTCATGTTGAATATTTTTACTTATGTCACTACATCCTCAAGAAATTCAAAATGAAATTCATATTTCATTCTACAAACCAACTGGTTTCTTTCCCAACCATTTCAGTACCTATATTTTATATTCTCCTGACTTGAAATCTGGGAGTCGTTTTTGGCATAATTTTTTAAATTGAGTTTTTACTTCATAATAACTCTTAAAATCATTCATTTCTGTTGCCACAGCTGCTATTCTTCATCAGTTCATACTTGAATTATTTTGCCTTATACTTGATTTTTTTGCCCTAGTCACATTTCATATTCTGTTTAATACTTTGCCTACTTCTGCGGCAATAAGCTTCATTTAGCTTCTTAAACAGTTTCATGAAAAGTTGTTTAATTTTGTGAGTGTTTTATTGGATAATTGTAAAAATCTCCTATGATAAGTTTTTATCCTTCCAAGACAGCTGTTTTTAATTTTAGCATGTATCAGAATCACCTGAAGGGTATGTTAAACAGATTTCTGGGCTTTACCCCACAGTTTCTGATTCAGTAGGTCTGGGTGGGGCCAAGAATTTGCAATTCTCACAGTTTTTCAGGGGATGTTGATGATGCTGGTCAAGGAACCACACTTTTGAGTACTGTTCCAAGCAGCCAATTTGTCCATAACCTGAAGGAAATAAATCTGATCAAGTGAACTAATAAATTAGCAGCTAATATCTAACAATACAATAATATTTTATTTTTTATCCTCACCAAGCACTTTTTTTATTGCATTTAGAAAGCAGGGAAGGGAGAGAAACATCAATTGGTTACCTCCTGTATGTGCCCAGGCTGGGCATCATACACACCTGGACTGGGGAATGAACCTGCATCCCAGGCAGGAATGTGCCTGGACCAGGAATTGAACTTGCAACCCTTTGGTTATGGAATGATGCTCTAATCACTGAACCACCTTGGCCAGGGCCATAGTAATATTTTTAAAACTGTCATCTATACACAAACATTACACAGTCAATAAAATATTTATTTAAAAATACTTAAATAATATGAAAGATATGGAAAAACAGTCATTGTTGCGGATTTCGTCCAGCAAAATCCGTGGGGGGGACCGCACCGATCGCGTGAATTAAACTCACCCAGAGACACGCTTTGAGAAGAGAGTCCGGAGCCACAGGTCTTTTCCAAGATAGGCGTGTCTCTGGGTGAGTTTGATTCACGCGATCGGTGCGGTCCCCCCCTATGGATTTTGCCGGACGAAATCCACGACAGTCATGACAGAAGTTACAAAAAGAAAGCAGGCTACAAAACAGTGCAGTACACTTTTAAATTTGTTGTTTTAAAAGTTTGTTAGGCTAGGAATATAGACATGCTTGGCAAAAGTGATCGGTGGTAAAAAGTTAGAATGGTGGAGAGTAGGGGAAGCTGGGAAGGGGCATCCTGGAGGCAACACTGAGTGTTGGAATTGTCTGCATCTAGAAGATGGTTACAGGACTGTGTACATATGTAAGAGTTCACAGAGATACAGACTTCAAAATAGCACATTTAAGAACTTCATAAATAAAGTAAAAGGAACATAGAAAAGGGTAGTGACTAGAGGGTTATGAGGAGGGCTTCTGGGATGCTGGTGCTATCCTGATTTTTGATCCAGGTGCCAGTAAAATGAGTATGTCTGGTTTGTGAAAACTCATCAAACTGTATCTTTATGTTTTGGGCCTTTTTAAAAAAGTTCCCCCAAAGACATCACTTGTGCTGTTGAGAAACTCAAGAGTACAGTGAGAGATGCACATGAAAATACTGTAGTTAGAATATACTGGCATGCATGTTAGACAAAATTGAAATTTAAGGTGTATGGGGAGATGTCAAAGCCGGAATCAGTAGCAGCAGCTTGGTAAGCACCTGTGTAGGTACATAGACTATTTGATGGAACTTGCCAATTTATTAATTTTTCAAGGATACTTTGAGATTGAGTGGCAGTAGTGTAGATGAGGCATTCAAAAAAAAGGGGCAGTGTGACCATTGTTACCATTTGTAACCACATTGTAGATGACTGAATTTATAAAATTATTTGTAATCTACCCTGACTGGTGTGACTCAGTGGGTTGGGCATCATCCCACAAACTAAAAGGTTGCCAGTTGGATTCCCAGTCAGGGCACGTGCCTGGGTTGAGGACCGGGTCCTTGGTTGGGGGTGCGTGAGAGGCAGCTGATCGATGTTTCTCTTGCACATCGATGTTTTTTCTCTCCCTCTCTTTCTCCCTAAAAATAAATAAATAAAATCTTTAATGAAAAATATTTGTAATCCAACTTACTTTACAGAATTTATGTTACCATATTTTTTGGACTATAAGACACACTTTTTTCCCCCAAATTTGGGAGGGAAATGGGGGTGCGTCTTATAGTCCGAATGTAGCTTATCTGGCTCGCAGTGGTGAAATATTATGTTATCTATGTTATTAAATATTTTACCACATTTTTGCTTCAAAATTTTTTTTCCTATTTTCCTCCTCTAAAACCTCCTAAGTGTGTCTAATGGTCCAAAAAATATGGTACTTTCTTTTTACATTATATTTTAATTAATCAATACTACAAAAACAGGGAGGCAGGGAAATCACTAATTTGTTTAAATCAGTCATGCCTCTCATTCCTGGATTAGCGTATTTTGAATGTGCCTTGCTTGCCTCAGGTGAAATATTCTAGTCCAGTGATTCCACAATTTGTATGCACATTAGAATCACCTGGAGACTCTTGCGAACATTGCCAAGGCACAGGTGACATCCAAGACCAATTAAATCATGAGCTCTGTAGGTGGGGCACAGGCATAGGTATTTTGTTTGATGCTCCCCCAAATGATTCCAAAGCACAGACAAGTCGTCATTAAAATCAGTTCTTTATAAAAATTAAACTGAAGTGACAGATTCTACCTTACTTAGGGATGTTTTCTTTCTTTTTTCTCATTAATACAGTATTTGTCTTCCCTCTGTCAAACTGTGAACCTACCATTTTCTCCAGGCTGCCTGGGGAGTTATAGGAAAAGGAAAATACAAGATACGGGAGAAAGAACCATGGGAGGTGGAGATGCCTCCTTCACATGGCAAAGAGGATGAGAAAGGCCACCATCAGACAAACAGCCCCGTGGCCTCTGAGAGGTCAAAGCCCTGAATGGCCTAGGAAAAGAGCTGTTGCTTGAGAGGGAGCCCCGGCACAACCAATGATGAGGCTTCCAGACAGGTCCCACTGCTGCCCCAGAGCCTGCCAGTCCTACTGTGGCAGCTCCAACCCTGCTGAGCTTGGCTGCTGTGTCGATGTCCTCAGAAATGGCACTGATTTGGAAGCTGTGGCTAGAAATAAATGAGGCTGGAGGACGCGGGGCTGCCAGCTCTGAGGCTCTCATCTGTCAGTGTCTCTGGTCGTTTTAGCACCACTGCAGACAGTGACTGGCTCCACGGCTGAGGTGCTCTGCACCAAGGAGCGGGTGGAGTCAAACTTGGCACTGATGTGCAATTTCAGGGCATGGGGGAGGGGCTATGGCAGAAAAGCTGCTCCCAGTGCAGAGAGGACAGAGTTAGGGATGCTTTCTAAATAAGGTTTTCATGTAGACATTTAAAATCTGAACTATACTTACCCTGTAGCACCATTTCTACAGCTTTTTCAACACAACTCTATTTTTTTGGAAGTTTTAAGTATCAAAAAATATAAACGCTAAGTTCTTTTTTTTTTCCATTTTTTAAATTGTTCAAGTACAGTTGTCTCTATTCCCTGCCCCCACCCATCTCCCCGCTACCCCAGCCATCCCCACTTCCCACCCTTGGTCCTACTCCTTTTTGGTTTTGTCCATGTGTTGTTTTTCTTTCGACCAGAATAACTTTGAATACCTTAATGAGGCTACTGCCAAAATTCGAGTTCAGGTTAAAGACCGTGCTGCCAGATTGGCAATTTCATGCAATTTAGAGAATAAATAGCAAGAAAAACAGGTTTGACTTCAAGTTCCAGTTTTATTTGTGAGACAGTTTTATTTCACTCAAAGAAAGTTAATAAAAACCTACCAGATACAAGTACAACACACAGTGCGCGGCATTCATAGGTCACAAAAATATCTGGATCAAAACAGAAAACAAACTGAACTACAACTGGCCCTGGCCAGGTAGCTTGGTTGAAGCGTTGCTCCCAAATGTGAAGGCTGCAGGTTCGATCTGGTCAGGGCACATACAGGAAGCAACCAGTGAGTGCGTAAGTAAGTGGGACAACACATCGATGTTTCTCCCTCTCAAGTCAATAAAAACTAAGTTCCTTGTCAGGTTTTATATAGTCATATTGCTTCTATTTGTTCTTATTCATCATACTCATATTCAAGTATTGAGTCCCCAAGTACTTCTGAATTTATGGCCTTCTCTTTCCTTCCTATTGGCTCCAAAACTGCCATCTGGTGGAGATGAAGAGGAAACACAGAGCCCAGATTTCATCACTCAACCTGGGCATCTCCAAAACCTTGGAGTCCTTGCCTATATAGTACAGAAGAGAAAATGCCTTAAGAGATGTGCTTCTGGGTCACAGGCCATACAGTATCTCATACTCCCCACCTTGTTCCACTTAAATTGATACCCTTTGGGGATCTGTAAGTTGAGATCGACATTGTCCTCTAGAGTCACTGGAGCAAGGTTTGTTTTCTACACCTATTGTTAAAAATAGTGAGTGATGTCTGTCTTCTTGACTTCCAGTTGTATGACTCAGTTTCTTTTGTTTGGGAAGACAACCTGGGGCTTGCCACAGGGGGTCTACTTTTTGTTCATCCCGTGGTTGGGTGCCAGCCAAATGGGTTCCCTGAAGTCACCACACTGAAAGTCTTGGGGTAGGGACCGATGAGATAGCTGTAGGTCAGTGTCTTGCCTTATGGCTTTGGCAAAGTTCGAAAAGACAGGGCCATTTACTTTGTCTTCCTTCTGGTATTTCTAGCCCCTCACAGTTCCTAACATCAGTTATAAAAAGCAGGCAAAACTGATTTGCCGATCAGCAGTTCCTGCTGTGATGCCTGTTGTCTGTCCTCTGTTGAGTGTGTATTTTGGAATTATATTTGACCTAGGCTAGACAAGTAATTTTTGACTTAAGACTTGACAGTATCTTCTTAAATGTCAAGGTTCTAAGACTAACCCCTTGAAGTTCCTTCCCTTTTTCTCAAATTCTTCACTGAATTGTTCCTTTCTGATGAATGAGTCATTATTTCAGTGGTGATGAAATGTTTGCTGCCGGACATCTGGGTGTATCTGGATGCAGAGGGACCTTTTTCTGAATCAGTTTAACAGTGGATCCTAGTGGATGAGTTAAATCTTGTTTTCATTTAAAAGTAAGCCACTTTCTCTACTATTACAGAGTAGATTCACTGCCTTCTTCTACCTAAACCTTTTTCTTTTTCTAAAATTTTTGTTCTAATACTTTTTAGAGGAGGCTAAAGCAAAAGGAAATAGAGTATTTATATATTGAAACATGACTAATCACATTACTTTGCTCATTGTATTCTACATTTGTTTCAGGTTTAATTCCTTCAAAAGGATTAATATCATACTGCATCATTTGGTAAGTTTGTATTTTGTTTTGCTGGCATTTTTAGATTATGACATATAACTTAAAATGTCATTGTTTGGGAAGTAGAGAAATACTGGCAGGTACCATTGACCTTGGCACATCATGACTTCAATTTTATAGTGTCTTGAGACTTGACAAATATACCTTTCAGGGGGTGGCATAAGGTTGTGGATAACGGCATGGATATTCAAGTTGGACTTGGAATGCCTGGTTTCATGGGTCCACTACTTAACCTTGGGCAGACTACTTGTTCTCTCCTTTTTGATTTATATAAAATGGGGATAATGATATCCACCTTAGAGTGCTTATGAATAATAAAGAAGGTATTTCACTTAAAATTCCAGCCTACTTCTTAGCATATAATAATTTTATACATGTTAACTACTATTGTACTAATAGTTCCCTTCCAGAGCTTAGATGTCTTTATCACATTGCAAGGAAAATAATTTTTATTCATATTTATATCTCTCTGCTGTAGACTGAATGTTTGTGTCACCCCGAAATTCATATTGAAATCTCTCCCCATTGTGATGGTAATTGGAGGTGGGGGCCTATGGGAGGTGGAGCGGTCAGGAGGGTGGAGGTCTCATGAATGGTATCAGTGTCCTTACAAAGAGACTCTAGAGAGCTTCTTCATCTCTACTGCCTTGTGAAGGAGGACACAGTGTGAAGGTGGCCATCTATGAACCAGGAAATGAGACATCAGCAGACACCGAATATGCAGATGCCTTTTTCTTGGACTTCCCAGCCTTTGGGGCAGGTGGAGGGCTTTTGGGTTAGCTGGACAGCTTTGAGTCTGGGGTTTGATTTTACCCCAATTACAAGCTAATAGTTAGCCTGTTACTATTTCATGTATGCTGGCAGAGGACATGAAACTCTTGAGTTTGAGACAAAGGACTTTGATATTAGTGGTACAATGAGCAGCACTGAACATTATGTTTTTATTGCTTCTCCACGCTCACCAAGTCCCACAGGGGTGACATAGGGCCCAGATAGATGGATGGCATATGCAGTGGGTTGTATTACAGGACAGTAGTACTGAATTTGAGCAACCTGCCTGTTCACAGCAAGCTGTAAGCAAGCCTACTCTCTGTCCCAGAGGCAGACCTTACCTTTTCCTCAGTCGCTTGAGCAAATACAACCCTGAAAAATGACCCAAGCAAAGAGTGGTCAGGCCCTTGGGTTCATGGCATGCCCAGCAATGAATTGCAGGGAAACCTCAGGGCTTGTCACAGATGGCTTCTTCCACCAAGTTGGGTACACGGTCATTGCGGATTTGTTAAGATGAGGTCATACTGGAGTAAGCATTACTGGGGTAATTCAGTATGACTGTTGTCCTTATAAAAAGGGGAAATTTGGAGACATGGTACTAGAAGGTGTGCTCGCGGCTCCTCTCGGGTTTTCCCTATCCCAGCCCTGGAATCAGCCATCTCTCCAAGGAGACCTGGTTTTCTTTATGTGAGAATGGTGTAGCAATCAAGATCTAAGCTCTGGGAGTGTTCTTTGCTACTGGGGTGTCATGACTTTCTCTTGGGGGATAGAGCGAGGGTAATGTATGTATAGTGGCACACTGTATATTAATCCATGTGTACATACATGTCTATAATTGTTTCTGCATTTGTTCTGTGTGTGTGTGTAAGCATGAGTTCATACGGATGTCTCTGACTTTAATTTAGTATCACAAGGCAGGGTTCATTTTAGCCATCCCTACTTGCATATCTGTACCTGTCCTCCTGACAGTGGCTCTCACTGTTAATTGTTGAATCCCAGTATGCATGCAAGGCAGTTTCAAAATTGTTAACCACCCTCCATGAGAAACAAATTGACCAGTTAGAGTACGATGCTGATGTATAGTTCATTTTGTATTTATCCTTACAGTTTCCCATCAAGTCACTATTAGGTTGGCTACATTGCCACTGCCTCTGCAATCACTTCAGTGAGGTTATGTCATACATGTGTAGTTCAGTTCAGATTCATTTGTCACAGTCTCCCTCGGGGACAGAGCTTAGGCTTGCTTACAGCTTGCTATAAACAGGCAGGTTCCTCAAATTCAGTATTACTGTCCTGTAATACAGCCCACTGCATATGCAGGCATCCACCCTGGCCTTCTTTGTCAGCCCTGTAGGCCTCCGTTTCCTTCCTCACTTCCCTGCAGATTTAACCTTTTGTTCTGGATGGAAAGTGAGGGGGAAGGATTTAGCTGTATCTGTTTTTTCCCTGCCCCACCCAGCACTATGCAGGGGAGCTTTCTCCAGTCTTCCCTGGAGAAGCCTGATTGGATTCCAGAGGAAAAGACAGCCAGATTGAAAACTCTTTATGCAGGAACTTCATATGATCACATTTGCTCACACTTGGCCTCCAACAAGTAATCAGATATTCTAGTTAACTTTACTAAAGGCTTCTGCCTGAGGTATGCAAATATTCTGGTCCTTTGTCTCTTTGAAGGCACCTCTCTTCAGATTTTATGAGGCCTGTTAGCCCCTGTGACAGTTTTCTGATTGCGTTCACCAAAAATCATTAATTTGTAGTCTGTTCAGCTCCCCACCTCCTTGCTATAAAACCAGAAAGAGAATCTTTTCTGCTCTCAACATTTTTGAGCTGAAACCAAATAATAGAGTTTTAAAAGATTGCTTCTGGTACTGGGTGATAATTTATGTTAAATTGTTCAATTAAAACAGTCATGCAACTTTTTTTTTTTTTGGCTGACAGATCTGACTTGGTTCAAATAATGCTTTAAAAAATGTGTTGTCAGCCCTGAGTGGTGCAGCTCAGTGGTTGGGCATCATTCTGCAAAGGGAATGGTTGCCAGTTTGATTCCTGGCAGGACACATGCCTGGACCTGTGGGGGCGTGCAAGAGACAACCGGCTGATGTTTCTCTCTCACTTCCCTTCTTTTTAAAAATAAATAAAGAAAATCTTTTAAAATGTGTGTTGTCAGGCTGTTTTTCCTAGGCTGTAGTAATAGTAGTTTAAGCTCCTGCAGTATGTCTGTTTCCTCATACTCTAGATATCAGAGGATGTCTGACTTCTTGATACTTGTGATTTGTTTAAAAATATATCTTAAGCCCTGGCTGGTGTGGCTCAGTGGTTGAGTGCCGCCCTGGGAATCAAGGGGTTGCTGGTTCGATTTCTGGTCTAAGACTCATGCCTGGGTTGTGGGCTGGGTCCCCAGAAGGGGGTGCAAGAGGCAACCATACATTGATGTTTCTCTTCCTCTCTTTCTCTCTCCCTTCCCCTCTCTAAAAAAGAAATAAATAAAATCTTAAAAAAAAAATATATATATATATCTTAAAATAGTTACAGTTTTAAGTTTTAATTTGAAAAAATGCAATTATTTTTTGTTTAATAGCCTTTCTTGTAACCCCTTTAAGTGAATATAAATGATTACTTTTCTTGGTAATTAATGTTAATAAAATTAACTCCAACATTAAATATACAACATGATTTTATAAAGGAGGACTTAAACATCGTGTAAAGATATTGCTTAATGCTGTCGAAATATGGATTTTAAGATTTTATTAGATTTCTGTTAATAAGAATGCATTCTCCAGTTAAAAATTTCCAGTTTAAGCTGACTTGCAATTTTATATTGTACATTGTTCCCACGTGAAGTTTAAGGCATTGTCCTTAAAGGAATGTGTTAAGTAGGTTGTGTCATTAGCCCTGATAGTTGTGTATAGCAGAGACCTGGGAAGTTGCTGTGTAGTTTAAAACATGTTACTTCCAGGTATTATATTAGTACTATATTATGTGAGCAGTGAGACCTGATGATTAAATTATGGTGTGTGAGGCCCTTATGTAAGTGTACTAGGCAAGTTCTTCACAACTATGTGACATGTAAGTCTGTCATTTTATAATCTGGCTTTACACTACTTACTACTACTTACTCTTCCTACTTACCTGTCACTCATTTCTTCAACCAGCCTTTATTCTGTTTAGGTTTAACATCTTAATATTTTCAAATATTCATTGCTATATTTTTGCATGTACTATTCTCTAGGATTCTCACTCTCCTTTTTCCTGATATACATGAAGGCTGAGTTCAAGTATCATCTTTTTTTCCCCCCAAGTTGTTGATAACTACTGCAGTCTTAATTATTTGCTCTCTCTATTCATCTTTACTTTCTAAGTACCTAATATATTGCTTGGTATCCAGTAATGAATGAGAAGATTTAAGGTTTTATAGTTGAAGTTGACTTAGTTCACTTAGAAATAAAAATTAAAAGATTTAAGAGGTATGTAGAGTTTGTTTTGGAATCTAAATAACTTCAGAAATCTTTGTCAGATGTACTTAGCTATCCCTTTGATTAGTTACCATTAACATTGTGTGAAAGATGTATATTTTATGTATATGTTTTGATGTTGACTTGTGACAAAAACTTAATGAATTTTAATGTTACTTGTTTACACAGAGAATGTCTAGCCACACAGAGGCAGAACAAGAAGTGTTATTGGAAAGAAAAGGTTGTGCAGGAGTAATAACACTGAACCGACCAAAGAACCTAAATGCATTGAATCTTAAAATGATCCGGCAAATTTATCCACAGTTAAAGGTTTGTAATTTTCTTAAAGCAATTATATGGATTATTTTAAATGTATATGTTAATAGTACATTTCTGGCATTGTCTCCTGGGGAACCACTGGACTATCTGGGATCAGCTCCCCAGCCCCATCGATTCTTGAGTCTTCAGTCCTTTCCCTGTGTGCTTAACCCGAAGGCCCCCCAGTGACAGAGTTCATTGCCTCATGAGACAGCCTCTTCCACTTTTACACGGCTCTAAGTTTCTTCTGGTGTTCTGCCACTCCTTGTTCCTTTGACCTTTTAACCAGTGACACTGGTTCTGTCTCTCGGGGTATGAGTGTGCAAATCTAATCGGCTTCCACATGAAAGCTTTTTGATTTGAAAACCACTGTTTTTTAACTGCTTGACCAGCCTTTATTAGAGAAGGCCATAAGCTTTTCTATGTGAACTGCAGGTGCGGTGGACTACTGGTGTATGAAACTTGGGTTTCTATTTATTCACTGTGCAGATTGGAAATGCCAGTCACTGTGTGTCTGTCCTCAGCTGTGCAGTAGGGATGATAATGTTTCATAGGATGGTGAAGATGAAGTAAAATAGTGTACCTAATACAGTCAGCCACATAGATGTTACACAAAATCCAGTTCTCCCCTACTCACCTGTTTCTAAGTTGTTCATTTGTTGAGTCTCTCTCCCATTTTGCTATGTCTGGAATACCTCATATGTCTTTAAAGGTGATACAGAGAAATAAGTGTTCCAGATTAGAGTTGGACCAGAGTGGAAGAAAGAAGAAACTTCCATGTTAGAATTCCATATTTCTACTAGTGTAGTCCAGTATTGCATTAACCTTTTGTACTTTTTAAAAATTGTATTGGTTTGAGAGTGGGAAGGAGAGAGACAGACAGGCACATTGATTTGTTGTTCCACTTATTTATGCATTCATTAGTTTCTTGTATGTGCTCTGACAGGATCGAACCCACAACTTTGGCGTATCAGAACGGCGCTCTTACCAACTGAGCTGCTCGGCTAGGGCATGTATTAACCTTTTCGACAACCACAACTGTCCAGCTACATTTCTTCCTTGTGCATTTATATTTTCATTCTCAAGTGTAGAATTTATAGAGCCCTTGTTAATATTTCTGTCTCTAGTTAACTAATTTTTTATTGGTCCATTGTTCTAGTCTTTAGAATTGACATTGGCTCTTGATTCTTTCCTCCTACTTATTATTAGCTGTCCTTAC
>PVJI01030009.1:0-14661 GCA_004026765.1 Micronycteris hirsuta | reverse complement strand
CTACTGTTGGGCTTGTTGCAGTTGGAAAGCCCTCCCCTCTCTGGATGAAGTCACCATTTTTGTCCTTTGATCCCAAGACAGAGATGAGAGGACACAAACAGAGAATGGCAGGGGGTTTTGCCCTTATTCCCAGTGATGGAAATGTGAAGGCATGTCTGGTCCTGAGCAGTAAACCCAGCACTGCCCCCAAGGTGACAGGCAGACATCAGTGTCTCATCCAGGGCTGTCAGACATTCCAGCTGGACTTTACTGAACATTGCGCAGGCCTGACTCAGGACGGAGAAATTTGCTCCCCTTGCAAACACAGTCAGAGGGGCTGTGGCATGAAATTGCGGGGGGTGGGGGGGCTGCAGGAGACATTCCAGGCCTGACTTCAGGCTCCACTCCAGTCCTGTGGCCATAGTCAGGGCCTGAGGGTCTGCAGTCTTGGCACAGCCACTGATCAGTGCTGACTCCTCCTCCTGCCAGTGGTACACCTGGGATCAGGGCTGTGAGATGTTCGGCCCCTGTAGGCAAGATCGGTGCTTCTTGTCTGATTGGACTCTGGGTTTTGGGGTGGGATGAAGCTGACTGTCAGCTAGGAGCCTGTGACTAGCCACCCAGCCCCTGATCCCGACTCCTAGCCCTGCCCCTGCCAACACCCCCGACTGTGGTTTGTCTCTGCCAAACATCTCACTTGGGTGTCTTGGTTTTTTTTTTTTTTGGTAAGTGTTACTTGTATAACTCTGAATGCCCATGGTTACAGCTTTGGACTAGAAAGAGAAAAAATAAAATAACACAAATTGAAAAAAATTAACCATATTGCACTATAAAACAAGTTCCAACAAATTTTCATTGAATGAAATTATATGAGGTATGTTACTTGCTCTCATTGCTAATGATCTAGAAATCAGGGACAGAGGGTAACTAGAAAGTCCTTTTATGTAGATGTTATAAAGGACACTTCTAAATAACCCTGAAAACAAATCACAATGGAAGTTAGAAATAAGTTAAGCTAAGTGATAATAAAAATACTGTGTACCAAAGCCAGATCATTCAGATTGCAAAAAAGATCAAGGTCAGTGGTTCTCAAGCACAAGTGATTTTGCCCCCAGGGGAACATTAGGTAAAGCAGGGACACATTTTAGATTGTCATGAGCTCGGAAGTGAGGGAGGGTGTTACTGGCCAGCAGTGAATAGAGGTAATGGATGCTAATAAGGACCTACAATGCAGAAAAATTCCCCAGGAGAAAGAATTCCGTGGCCCAAAATGTCAGCAGTACTGTTACTGGGAAGACCCAAATTTGAGGGAATTAAGTGGCTTCCCCTCCTTGGTTCTTGTCCTGCTGGAAAGAATGGATTCAGACAAGTGACAACAAGCACAGTGAAAGTGAGGTAGCAGGTTTGTTTGTGAAATGCACCTGACAGGAACGAGCAAGCTTGCACCCAGCTAGTACCCCACCTGCTGGGGTTTCAGGGCTTTCCTGCTTGCAGCAAGCCTCCAGGCTTCCTTTCTCCCAACCCTGGGATTAACATACAGTCTCAAAGGCTTCCTTTCTCGGATGGAGAAAACAGTACAAAGAATTTCAAAGGCTCCCCTGCAGCTGCTGATCTCTCTTGTGACCTCTGAAAATCTTACCTGACCTGGCTCAGGACTGCTGAATCACTGGGTGGGACCTGTCCCCCGTCCCCCTCCCCGCCTTGGTTTGCTGTCTGTCCTGCTTAGCAGTGCTGAGAATGAGAAGCCCTGCTCTGTGTGGAACTCAATGAAGAGTCCACCAGGATGGAAGCCACACGTCACTTCGCTCCCTAGATCTGAAACAATGCCTCTCTCTTTGCACAGACAGCATACACACTGAGACCTAAAGAACAACAACAACAACAAAAGCTCGTCATCTTGCAAAGATTGGTGCGTGTCCTAGGCTGAGAAGACACCCTAAAAAGTCAGGAGGCAAAAAATGTCTGACACCTCAGGAGACGGAACCACACTGTGATGTGGCACGGCGCACATCTGAGGGTCATGGCTTCTTTCCATTGCCCGTATATCACTCGTTCATAGCTGTTCTACAGTGTAACTAAGAATCAATAATCTTAGTCTTTTAGTTCCCAGAATTCACCATTTAAAATTTCCCTTTTGAAAATGTGGACATTTGCCATATTATAAGTTCCTTAGATTACCTATATTTTCACTTACAAGATACTTCTGATTTCTAGACCACCATGCATCTAGGCCCTAACTCATTGAAAATGCTAAAAATGCTGTTACTAGTTTATTTAATCACTAATGAACTTATAACTAACAAAAATAATTTTTCTAACTCTTCACATTTTCTTCTAAGCTTTAGCAATTTTAATATTATATATAGCTAAAATAATGTGATTATTATTATTACATGATAGCTAACTTACCTTGAAACTCATTAGAATCAACTTTTACATTATTACAAATAATAGAATTAAGTAATGTGTGGGAGAAATTACATGCATAATTAAATATCTTTTATATACAACAGAGTAAGTTAAAGAAAAAATTTTTGAAAACACCCAATAGCAATAACACTGGTAAAATGCTTGGGAATAAACTTAACAAGAATGTGCAAGATCAGTATGAACCAATTCATAACATACTACCCAATGAAAGACAACCGGAACAACACTGACTAGGGCAGCTCAGTGGCTTCGGTGCCATGCTGCAGACCTAAAGGTCACCACTTCGAATTCCCGTCGGGGCACACGCCTGGGTTGAGGGTTAGGTCCCTGGCTGAGGGCGTGTGAGATGCAACTAATCAATGTTTCTCTCTTTCTGTCTCTCTTTCCACCTCCCATCCCCTCTCTCTAAAAATAAATAAAATCATTTTTTCCAAAAAGACAGTTGAACAACAGGAAAGTAACCGCATGTTTGCCGGAAGCCAATCCAGCTCTACTGTATGATAACAAAGTCGCAGAGGGAGCTGCGAGTCTGCACAGTGGACACGGTGGGAGAAGGCACCACACTTTCTTCTGTTTAATCATTCTATTGCTTCCTTTGCTTGGGGTCAGTGTGATTTCATGTGGGACTGGGACAGATGGCAATTCCACTGAGAAAATAGAGTTCTTAGGAAGTTCCAGAGAAAATGTTAGTCAAGTGGAAAGTACTCCTTCTCTGCAATGTCCCCCTAAATGATATGAGTCATCAAGAACGGGAAAGAGGAAACTCCTTGGCCTGATGCCCACACCCTCTTCTGCTCCCACTACATTAGGCAGAACTCAAGCCCCAGGGACTAGAAATAGATCTAAAAAGTTAGTTTGGTCAACTCTCTATCACTTTCCATTTACCACTACCTCTAGACCTATAGACCCCCCACTGCCCTACACAGGCATTTACCATAGAGGACATAGATGGGTTTATGTAGGAGGATACTGGGTAGATCACTACTCCCTTTCACTATAGGAAGCTATCAGGAGATCTGGCCCTCCATGGTGCACATTACCTAGGGAAGTCAAGGGAGAAACATTGGAGACAAGTAATAGCTATGCACCAATGTAATAGAGAACAGTTTTTTGCACAATAAACTAAAGATAATAAAAATGATTACTTAAACAGGAAAATATCCTGAGCAGTAAGAGACAGCTGTTAACCACATAACCACAAAAGTCTTCCGCATGGCCTTCACTAGAGAGCCAAAACAATCTCTCTAGTCCATGTGTCAGGCTTGTGGCTAGTTCTGTATAACCAAAGATTATGCTAAAGCTCAGAGAAATCAAGGTGTTAGATAATGTGGTCAGACACTTTGCTGATCGATTAGTAAGATTAGAGCTAAAAGCTTGCCAATTGGCAAGATTAGAGCTAAAAGTTTGCAAAGCAAAGCTTAATTGCAACACCCGTCTGGTTTGTTTAATACATGTGTCATGCTTCTCCGGAACTCTTGCAAAAGCAAATGTATTATAAGAAAACCACTCCAAGTGTAACTCCCCCGCCCCCGCCCCGGGCCTCATTAGCCTGCAAAAGCATATAAAATAAACACTCTGAAGCCTTAAAGCGGAGGTGCCTGGCCAAAGACTTTGAAACTGCACCTCTCGTGTCCTTCTTCTTCCGCTGACTCTGTCCCTCCTCTGGGATTCCCTGGACCTGCATGGGCTGGACCCTGGCACATGTTCTCGGATAGAAAAATATATAATGATCTCAATTTCCCACATTTACCTATAAATGTAATATGATCTAGATTAAAATATCAGCAAAAAAAATTTTTAAGCCTCACCTGAGGACATGCTTATTGATTTCAGAGAGAAGGGAAGGGAGGGAGAGAGAGGGAGAGAAACATCGATGTGAGAGACAAACATTGAAGGGTTGCCTCTTGTACGTGTCCTCACTGGGGACCAAACCCACAACCAAGGCATGTGCCCTGATTAAAGCTTGAACTCCAAACTTTCGGTTTATGGTAGAAACTCAGTTCTCCTTGCCAACGCAGGAAAGAATTACAGATCAGCAAGTCTATTAGTGAGCAAGCAGGGTTTACAAGAGAATGTTCTCATGGAAGAGAACGGGCCTTGCCGAGATGGAAGTGAAAGGTATAAATTCCAGGCAGGGCAAGGTAAGGGTGGCAACAGGCAAGGGCAAGGGTAGCAAGAGCCTCAGGTCCTTGGTCCTGAGGACTTATGTAGTTGGAAGGATGGGAGTGAAGAAGTTACATATTGAGCGCTGGCTGGTGTGGCTCAGTGGATTGAGTGCAGGCTGTGAACCAAAGGGTCACAGGTTCGATTCCAGTCAGGGCACATGCCTGGGCTGCAGGCCAAGTCCCCAGTGGGGCCATGTGAGAGGCAACCACACATTGATGTTTCTCTCCCTCTCTCCCTCCCTTCCCTTCTGTCTAAAAAAGTAAAAATAAATAAAATCTTAAAAAGAAAAAGAAGTTACATATTGATTGCTGGGTAACGGTGATGCCAGCGTCCACAGGGGACGTGACTACCCAAATGTAAGTATGTGTAAAACACATTCTTCTTCCTGTTGTAAAACAGATACGTGACAGGAGGCAGTTAGAGTTGGGGCAGTCATCCAAAGCTATTTATGGGCTCTTTCTGTAAACATTAGGGACTCCCTCGTAAAACACATGGTGACCAGAGGTAGGCAAGTAACAAAAGTTGTTTTGTGAGCTTTTTCTTTGGGCATTGTGGACCCCCTCCCACCTACCAACCAGACCTTGGAATTAACATAGAGTTTCAAAGGCTTTCTTTCCCAGACAGTGGAAATGATACATAGAATTTCAAAGGGTCCCTCCTCCTGGGCTACCATGGTGTTTCTTGTGATGTTCCAAACACCTGGCACTATTGTCAGATCAGGCTCAGGATGGCTGAGTCAGTGGGTGAGACATGTCTCCCTCCTCCTCCTTGCCTTGGTTTGCTATCTATCCTACCTAACAGGACAATGCTCCAGCCAACTCAGCCACATTGGCCAGGGCTCAGCAAAATTTTTTAAACTAAACAAGCTCAATTTAACAAGTTCACCTGTTAAAATAAGGAAGAATTAAAAGGTGTATTGTAGCCTGCCTGGTGTAGCTCAGTGGATTGAGCGTGGGCTGGGAACCACAGAGTCCTGGTTCGATTCCCAGTCAGGGCACATGCCTGGGTTGTGGGCCGGGTCCCCAGTGGGGGCCATGTGAGAGGCAACCATACGTTGCTCTTTCTCCCTCCCTTCTCCCCTCTCTGAAAATAAATAAATAAAATCTTAAAAAAAAAGGTGTATTGTATTATGAAGCTACAGTAATGCCCTGTGAATAGACAGATTGATGGAAAAAATAGAAGGTTCATTAATACATGCAGATCCACAAGGAAATTGTGTCATTAATTTTTAAAATTTATTGATTTATTTTTTTATTTGGAACATCTGTCATTTGCCTCTCACATGCTCCCAATGGGGGACCTGGCCCACAATCTGTCACAGGTGGGCACAGTAACCAGAATCTTGGTGATAGCAGACAAAGAATTCAACGGAACACAGAGAATTTATAGCAGACCGAGAGAGAGCAGATTTATTAAGTGATAGTACTCCACAGAACATGGGAGCAGGCTGACTTGGAGCAGAGATTGATCTCAGGGACTGAAGGGATTCTATTCTTATAGGGCAGACAATCCTGGCTAGTTTTGGCAGGGTTTTATTGACCATGCACAAGTACTTATATTACTTTAAAGCTACTGCGCATGTGGTCTCCCGTGATCTTCCTTGATTGACCACCAGGGAAGGAGGGCCACGATGCTGACTTGTTAGAATGCTAGTATAATGAAGCAGGGGTCATGTAGCATCTTCTGCGCAGGTGCATTCATGATTCACCATGACTCAGCGCTTTTAGAACAGGGTCTCTGTCCTGTATTGATGTCCTTTACCTTAGCTCTGGAGCACCTCTGGAGTTTTCTCCTGACTCTCTCCTGCCTCAAATCCAGGCACATGCTCTGGCCGGGAATGGAACTGGCGACCTTTTGGTTGGCAGGCGGATGCCCAGCCCACAGAGCCACACCAGTCAGAGCCATTACTTGAGTCTTGCATGTGCCTTGACCAGGGATCAAACCTGCAACCTTGTTTCCAAACCACTACCCCCCCACACACCCTGTAGAGATATAAAAAACTTCACATGAGCCCTGGCTGGTGTGGATCAGTAGACTGAGCCCTGGCTTGCAAACCAAACAGTCACGATTGGATTCCCAGTCATGGCTGGCTTGCAGGCCAGATTCTCAGTTTGGGGTGTGTGAGAGGCAACCGATCAATGTATCTCTTACACATCGACACAGCGATCTCTCTCTCTCTCTCTTTCTCCCTCCCCTCCCCTCCCCTCTCTCTAGTAATAAATAAATAAAATCTTTAAAAAATAAACTTAACATAAGCAGCAAAATTGGATTCAACATTTAGGGATGATCCACTATACCCAATGTTTCATTCTGATCTGCCCCAGGGTGTTTTCCCAACATGAACACCAGATGGCAGAAGAGAGGCGCACTTGGAACATTTTTTCAGTGATCATATTGTACTGTAAAGCCAGTTTCAACAAACTTCAAAAAATTGAAATTATGTAAAGCTTATTGTTGGTACTAATTGCAGCTAATCCAGAAATTAGTGACAAAAGGTTGCTAAACAGTCCTTATTTTTAAAAGTGATGAAATGCACATTTAAATAACATTGGATTCCACATTCCTAGATAATCCACTATATCCACAACTTTTCCTGCAGACCTGCACTGCGTCATTCCCAAGTTGAACACCAGATGGCAGCAGAGAAGCACATTGGTACTATGAAGCAAGTTTCAACAAACCTCAAAGGACTGAAATGATGCAAAGTAATGTTTCTTGCTGTCATTGCAGTTAATCTAGAATTGAGTAACAAAAGGTAACTTGAAAGTCCTTATATTTAGATGTTATGAAACACACTTCTAATTAAACCCCAAATAAGTCACTATTGCAGTGGGAAAATAATTTGAACTGAAAGGCACTACATACCAAAAGCTACAGGAAAATGTGCCGTCTTCAGTGCACACAGTAGAAAAGGACAGACGCTGGTGCTTCAACGGTTCTGAACCCGTACAAAGAACCCCGCGTAATGAGTCCAATTCAGAGAAAGTAGCAGAAAGGAAATGTGCACATACAGATGTCTGGGAGGGTATACACTTAAAGTGGTAGCAGTTAGTGTTCCTTGGGGTAGGATTTTCAATTAACTTCATTTTTCTGTATAGTTTAACTAAGCTGCAACAAACAAAGCCATTTTCACTTTAGGGAAAAAGTACCAGAGAAAAACATGGAATAGTTCTATAGAATAATAAATAATTCTATATAGAATAATAAATAATTCTATATAGAATATTTGTAATAATTGAATTATAATAATCTAGACTATTGTGGGGACACCAGAGCCTTTTCTTTACTCATCCAGTCGGGTCTCTTGACAATCAGCAGGGAAAAAATTCTAAATGTTTAGCCCGAAATGGCTCCTTTTCTTATTTGCACTTCTTTGTGTACATTGTAGTAGTTCTGATAGAGGAAACTGCTAACCTTTTTGTCTCTAAAAGTGATGTGAGCCTGGGTCTGCCATTTACAAGCTACATTCTTTTGGGCATGGAAGAAGCCTCCCAGGGTCTTTGCTTTGTCCCGTGTAACATTTCTCGTTTTCATAGCTTACAACATTTACCCCTGAAGTGCCTGGACTTCAGACTCGGCTTTGCCTCCTGAGAGCCTGTGAGGCTGGCCCTGGCAATGCTCAGTGAACTGGGACCAGAAGTTGTGTGCTCCCAAAGCTGGTAAACGATCTACGCGATATGCTCACGAGAAGTGGTACCACAGGAATGGCTCACTTACAAAGAGACTTCACGCTCGTTCCCCCTAGAGTCTGAGCACCCTTTTCAGCTCCTCAAAGACCCGGCTGCAGCTGCTCCCTGCCCCTGCTCACTTCAAACACCCCGCCCCCATCCCGCATTCACTCACCGCTTGCCTAATTTTCCATGGGCTGGCCTTACCTTGGACATTTCATTTCAACCTGACAGTTGGTTTGACACTAATGGCAGGGTGAGTGTGGGCCTACAGACAGGGTCTCTAACCCTAAACCTAACCCTGACCCTAACCTACCATTTACACAACACTCTTTGGGTGAAGACAGCTCTTTTGAATGGCAGATGTTGGTTCCATTCTTTTGCACCACGATCTCTCCAGTTCCATGTTGTTGTAAAGTATCAACTGTTCATCCACCCTCACAATTTTTCTTGGAAACAGACACACAATTTTCTTATGTTTCCGAAGAAAATCCCACATGGAAATGCTGTCAAGAATGGTGGTTGTTTTTTTTTTTTCCTGCTTCACTGGTGTGGATCCCAAACACTGACACAATTACCGTAACCATTCTGGCGCAAATGATTTTCAACAACTGATCTGGGTACTTTGCGTATGTGGCCTGTCTCCCATGTGACCTCATGAGGTCTGTCCTCAGTGAACATCTGGACTTGATGGCTTTCCACTGTACCTGATCTGTTCACCCCTGGGGCATCTTTGAGTGAGAAACCTCCCACACGAAACGCTGCAACCCACTCCCGACACGTTCGATCTGTCACAACACCTTCGCATACATGCCACAAATCTTTTCTTCTGTTTACTGGCATTTGCACCCTTCTAGAAATACCAAAGCCTAATGTACCAAAAATATTACTTCTGTTCATCCACCTTCAATATGAAAATGGCCACACAAACATTCAATAATTTTGATGAGTTTTTCTTAACTCATGCTGACATGATGTTTGTCATGATACAGTTTAACAAAATGGTTTAGAAGGAAGTTAAAGACAAGTACGTGAACCAGAGCCACGTGACAGGGGTGGGGAGATGGGGGACGAAGGCAGGGGTGGTGGAGGCCAAAATAACTTTTTGGCCAACCGGGTATAAAGCAGGCTTCACCCAGCATCACAGCATTGAGATCATATAGAGCGTGTGATTTGCTCTCATAGCACTTAAGTTGGAATTCACTGAAAGTAGCAGACTGGAAAGTTCTGTCATTTGATCCTTATGAAATAGACTCATAATTAACCTCCAAAATGAACCACTATTTGAGTTACAAAATAATTTGAGCTGAATGATTCTAAAAACGCTACATACCAAAACTTCAGAAAGAAATCTTCACCCTTAAATGCACATGTTAGAAACAGAAGTGGAAATGTACAAGTTTTGCTCTCGTATGAGGAACCTAAAACCGTAAATGAAGTCCAGGCACTGTGGAGGAAACAAGCCCACAGACATGTCCAGAGGGGCATGCACATAAAACGATAGAGCTTTTATTTATTTAGTTTTTGACCTCTGGGTGGAAAATTTTGAATAAATTTTATTTTTCTTGTTGTTTAAGGAAGCTGCAACAGACAAAGACAATTACAAATAATTTCCAAGCACACATGGAACTTTTAAAAACCTGACTTTATTATGCTGCAAAGCCAGTTCCAACAAATTTCACAATAGACACGTTTATTCCTCACTTTGCCCTTGATCTGGTAACCAGTCACAAGGTACTTGGACAGTCCTTACATTTAGACGTTTTCAAATACAGTTGGAAACACCACTGCCATCAAAACTCACTGATATTCCCCTGGAATCAACCACTTTTCCTGCTGACCTGCACTAAGGTGTCATCCCCCAAAATGGCCACAAGAAGGCAGCAGACATGCACATTTGGAACACATGTACTTTGATCTTTCCCAAAAGGTTCCTTTGGTTTCTACCGTGAGATGCAATTTTCATTTTCCCCCAACAATATGACTGAACAACGGTTCCAACATTTTGTTCAACCGCCCTCTGCCATCTTTCAGGCAACTTCACCATTCCATCTTCCCAAAACATTGTTGTCTTCTGGAACAGAGAACTCGTCCAGGTGCCTTCTGCAGTCTTCCAGGGAATGGAAATTTCTCTCCATTAAGAGAAATTTGGGAAGACCAGACTAAACAGCCATGTGAAGTTGCAAAGTCTGCTGAGTACTACGGACAAATCACGACTGTGCAGCCAGGCTGGGACCATTTTGGCCTGGTCACCAAAGGGAAACATACGCCCTCACCTTATCCAGAAGCTTCCATGTATTCTACTGGAAAATTCTGGACTCTCCCTGGAGTGGTGCTTTCAGTTGGTCTAATCGGGAGCAGTACCTCTTGCAAGTTACCCACTGGATTTCCTCAAGCATATTCTACTAAAGTACTCCCTCCCGAACACACCATATACACATTACCACATACTTTGGATGAAGATCCTCCTTTTCTTTTTAAAAATATTCTATTTGTTATTTTTTGAATTGCATTTATTTATTTTTAGAGGGAGGGGTAGGGAGGGAGAGAGAGAGAAACATCAGTGTGTCATTACCTCTTGCGCACCCCCTACAGGGGACCAGGCCTGAATTGAACCTGACTGGGATGTGTCCTGACTGGGAATCGAACCTGTAACTCTTTGTTTGTAGGTGGGCACTCAATCCATTGAGCCACACCAGCCAAGGCTGAAGGTCCTCCTTTGGAGGGGCTGGTGGTGGTTCCCTTCCTATGCCCATGATCTCTCCCATTCCACATTATTGTAAAATATCAATAGTTCTTCCTCCTCCTCACAATTTGCCTTGCAAATGAAGCATTTTCCCTATGTTTTATCAGAGAATCTCATGTGGAAATGTGGCCAAGAAGGGTGTAATCCCACCTCTACCCACCTCTGTTAACTTCTGTGAAACCCAAACTTAAAACAGACTAATGTAACAATGCTGGTACAAATGATTTTCCATGTGTGATTTGGGTACTTTGAGTATGTGTGTGTCTTCCATGTGCCATAATGTGGTCTGTCCTCAGTTCATGTATGCCCTGGATGGCTCTCCACTGCAAGTGGTCTACCTACTCGTGCAGCAACTGCACCCGAGAAATCTCTAGCATCAAACTTCCCAATCCACTTCGAACACATTTCGTCAGTCACAGTATCTTCTCCATAACTTTTTTCTTGCCTTACAGTGTGCTTGTGTCTTTCTAGAAAAGACAAGCCTAAGTGGCCAAAAATGTTGCTTACATTCACCTGTGTTCACTGTGAAAAGGGCCACACACACATTCACCAGTTGTGATGAGTTTTGTCACACGCTGATACAGTAGTTGTCACAATACAGTTTAATGAAACAGTTTTCAGTGATGTTAAGGGCAAGTATGGGTGACCAGAGACAGGTGATGGGGTGGAGGTGTGGCAATGGAAGTGCGGTTGCAGGCTGAACTGACTTTTTAGCCTAATGGACTTATTGGCCAAATGGACTTTTCCGCCGAACAGATCTTTTGGCTAACCTGATTTAAGGCAAAGTTCAACCAGCATCGCAGCCTCAAAATTGTATACAGTACATTTTCTGCTCCCATAGCATTTAACCTAGTACTCAGAGAGAATGAATAGACAGTTCTGTTGTTCAGGACTTCTGAAATAGACTCCTACCGAAACTCCAAAATGAACTACTGTTTGAATTACGTGATAACTTGACCCGAATGATGCTAAAGATGCTAGTCACCAATTCTTGAGAAAGAAATCTTCATTCTTCGATGCACAAGTTAGAATCAGAAGCTGGAAATGCACAACGTTTGCACGTGTAGGAGGAACTGAAAATGGAAAAGGAAGTCCAGGCAAAGTGGAGGAAACAAGCGTACATACACCGATAGCGCTGATATTTCACTTTGCTTTTTCCTCCTGCACCTTTTGGTGCAGAATTATGTATAATTTTTACCTCCGCGTTGTTTAAGGAAGCTGCAACAAAGCAAAGACAAATGAATTTTGAGCACACCTGCAACTTGTCAAAGACTGACGCCACTATGCTACAAAGGCAGTTCTGAGAAATGTCACATAACACACGTTAATCACTCCCTTTTCCCTTAAACCTGAAAAACAGTCACAAAGTAACTGGACAGCCCTGAAATTTAGATGTTTTCAAATGCACTTGTAAATACCACTGCCACCCAAATTCATTGATGTTCCACTGGAAGCAACCACTTTTCCTGCTGACCTGCACTGAGGTGTCATTCCCCAAAATGACCACGAGATGGCAGCAGAGACCGTCAGTTGGAACACACTACTATTGGCTTCACACAGAGGTTTCTTTGCTTCTTACCCGTAAGATGAACCTAAAACAGTAAATGCACTCTAGGCAAAGCTGAGTAAAATGAGCCCATAAACATGTCCGGAGGGGCATGTACAGAAAATGAAAGTGCTTGTATTTTACTTGATTTTTTTTACCTCTTGGTAGAGAATTTCAAAGAAATTTTACCTCCTCATTGTTTAAGGATTCTGCAACAGGCAAAGTAAATTACAAACAATTTTCAAGCCCACCTGGAACTTGTAGAAACCCGACTCTATCATGCTACACAGCCAGATACAAGAAATGTCACAGAAAACACGCGTATTGCTCTCTTGGCCGTTAATCTGGAAACCAGTGACAAGGTAACTGGACAGCCTGACATTTAGACGTTTTCAAATGCACTTCTAAATACCCCTGCCATCAAAAGTCATTGAAATTCCACTGATATCAACCACTTTTCCTGCTGACCTGCACTGAGGTGTCATTCCTAAAAATGGTCACGAGATGGCAATAAACACCAATATTTGGAAGACAAAGCATACAATTGGCCCAGCCAAAAATTTTGTTCGCTTTTTACCATCATCTGCCATAACAGGGACAATTTTCATTTTCCCCCAGACAACGTGACTGAACAACTACTGGACAACGTTGTCACTGTTTTGTTCCACAGTCCTCTGCTACTTCACCATTCCATTGTCCTACAACATCATTATCTTTCAGAGCAGAGAACTCTTCCAGGTGTCTTGTGCAGTCTTCCAGGGAATGGACGTTTCTCTCCAATAAGACAAATTCACAAAGACTGAACTAAAGGACCATGCAGAGGTGCGACCTCTGGTGAGTACTGTGAATAAATAATGACTGCCCAGCCAGGCTGGAATAGTTTCCCCCTAGTGACCAAAGAGAAACATGGGCGCTCCTGCCTTCTCCTGAAGCTTCCCCGTCTTCTCTGACAAATTCTGGACATTTTCCCTCAGGTGGCTCTCACTTTGTCTGACAGGGATCAGTACCTGTTTGGAGAAGTCTGCTGGGTTTCTGCAAGGAGCTCCCACTGCAGGATTCCCTCGGGAATCCACCACAGATGCAACCTTACCTCCTTTGGATGAAGACCGGCCTGTGGAGGGGCTGCTGGTGGTTCCAGTGCTTCCCTCAATATCTCCTGTTCCACATTATTCTCAAATTTCAGTGGTTCATCCCCTCACAATTTGTCTTGGAAATGGAATGTTTCCCTTACATTTCAGTAGAGAACTGCATATGGAAATTCAGTCAAGAAGGGTCTCCCCATCACCCCACCTGACTTCTGTGGAAAGTGTCAAAAAGATGAACATAACCAAACTGCTGCAAATGCTTTTCCACACTTGATTAGGATACCTTGAGTATGTTGCCTGTCTCCCTTGTGCCATCACGTGGTCTGTCCTCTGTTAACATCTGCCTTGGACGGCTCTCCACTGCACCTGGTCTGCCTGCCCATGGGGCAACTGCGCATGAGAAGTCTCCCGCATGAATCTTTACAGTCCACTTCTCACACTTTCCATCAGTCTCAGTATGTTCTCTGTATAAACCAAGCATCTTTTCTTGCCTTACAGTTTCACTTTTACCTTTCTTGAAATGACACAGCCTAAGGGGCTGAAAATGTTCCTTATGTTCATGTGTCTTCAGTGAAAAAAGGGCCACACACACATTCACTGGTTGTGATGAGATTTTTTATCCACGGGGATATGATAGCTGTCACGATACTGTCTAACAAAACAGTTTCGAATGACATTAAAGGCAAGTATGGAAGACTGGTGTCAGGTGACGTGGTGGGGGCAACACAGAGGTGGTGTAGTTGTGGGGTACTGAACTGACTTTTTGGACAACCCCATTCAAAGCAAGTTTCAACCATCGAAATCCTACACAATATGTTTTCTGCTCTAATAGTACTGAAGCTAGCATTCACAGGGAATGGATGAGTAGTGAGTTCTGTTGTGCAGAACTTCTGAAATAGACTCCTACGGAGCCTCCAAAATGAACCACTATTTGAATTACAAAGTAACTTGACCTGAATGATGCTAAAGATGTTACGGACCAAAACCTGAGAGAGAAATGTTTAGCCTTGAATGCACACATTAGAAACAGAAGCTTAAAAT